>JACEIK010001563.1:86126-97485 GCA_018107945.1 Datura stramonium | reverse complement strand
TTCCTACAATTTACATGAGAATGTACAAACATTGTTAGATAAACAAGACAAAACGACGTATTTGAGTATCACTTGGGCATATAAATATGCCCAAGATCAGCAGTCTGTTTTTCCCTGCGAGTTTATTAAGGGTTTTTCCATAATTCCTATGGTCCTAAGGCCCAAAAAAATTTCATTTTAAGCTCAGTTTTGAGGTTTTTAAGAGTGTTAAACCTATCCTAAGCCTTACTATTCCATGCATGCAAGACTAAGAGGCTCTTAGAGGTGATCAAGGCTAGAATTCATTAATTCTCCTTCAATTTGTTTTGGGTGTTCAGGGAAGAGGGTAAAATCAATCTACCCAGGTATGTGACGCTATGAATGAGATTTCCTCTCACTCTCAGGCCCAAAACTTTTCTCAATTCCATGAATTCTACTTCTATAATTCAAGTTTAATGATATGGTGGTGGGGTTTATCCCAATTCTTATGAAATCCTTATGATCTATCTATGGGTCAATCCCTTTTTGTGTATCAATTAATATTTTATGAGTTATGGGTAGATTTTATGACTATTTCAATTATATATTTATAGATTCGATTTCTACAAAACTATGCCCAATTTTGCTTGATTCATGAAAAGCTAAGTTATGATTTCATTATGACCTTGTTGTCCTTTAGCCCATTATGATTTATGACTTATGATAAAATTTCTCTCAAATACTCATCATGCATTTATGAATATCAAGTAGTTTAATGTTTTACAAGTAAGCATGGATTTCATGGATTATGGATTTATGACTCTTGGCCAATCTACGGGCCTCATTCATGGCTATTCATGTATCTCAAGTATGTTATGTTATAATTGGCCATGTACTTCATGAATGATTTATGATTATGATACGAGCGTCATGTGCATATTTTTGGGAGTAGTGTCTAGCACCGAGTAGCCCGACGTTCAAAGGACTACACCGGTGTCTCAAAACTACGTGCCACCGTATGATATATGTTTACATGTTAATGTTATTGGATCCCTATGATATCACATTGTACACGTCCCTTGCCTGGCAAGCCTGGGATGGCTCTTCCTACTTGAGTGAGATAGTTGGGGCATCATGTAAGGCTCTATCATTATGGTGTCAGTTATAACGAGTACTCCCATTGTTCCTCATGATTTATGCATGGTTATGTTTATGTTACTTTGGCTAAAGACACGTTTAATGAAGCTTTTCTCCTACGAATATTATTATGACTGTTTTACGAATGTTTTGATAACCTTCAGACCTTATGTTTACATTAGAATATTTATATTATGATCATGTTGTCCTACTCTTATGAACTCTTATGTATTTTAAATGTCCGTTTTCATTTACTTTGGATTCTCTGTACATTCCAAGTACTGACGTCATACTCTATGCCATATCGTTATATGATACAGGTCCGAGAGATCATTCTCAAACGCATCCTTAGTCCTTGCTCTCCTTCTCAAACCTACTCAGCTGGTAGTGGTGAGTCCTCATCCTTTGAGGACGTTTAGTATCCGCATTGATTATGTTTTTTTTAGTTTCAGACTTGTCAAGTTAGTTGGGGATGATGTCCCATCAACTCGTTTGTTATGTTAGAGGCTTTCAGATGTTATATAGAATTCATCTTGTCATGTATGATTCTATTCTAATGTGATCCATATGCAGACTTTCATTATTATGTATGTAAACTTTTGTTGTGTTATGTATGTTGATCTTCCACTTTTATTGATTGAGTTAGATGTCATGTTTATGTCATGGGTCGACTTGGAGCCCCTCGGGGTTCCTTGTCCCGTTTCTAGATCCAGGCCTATGATCGAGTCGTGACAAACTTGGTATCAGAGCAATAGGTTTTGAAGTTTCCTAGGGTGTCTGAAAGACGCATTAAGTAGAGCCATTTTCATGGGTGTGAAGCGCGCCACACTTATGACGAAGGGGCTATGAAACATTTAGGAAATGTTGCCTTCTTTCATGATCTATGTCATGCGATGAAATATCTCTCTATCCTTCTAGCTCGTGCTATACGTGTTTGCAGAATCATGCCTCCACGTTGAGTGAACGGAAGGAGAAACAGAAATGTCCATGAGGATGGAAATGGGGATGGGAACCAACAGGCCCCACCAGCCCATGAGGAGCATGCACCAGAGCTGGCTGCCCATGCTGAATTCAGGGCAACCATACAGATGCTAGCACAGGCCTTGACCTCCCAGGTCAATCAACAGGCGGTGGTGCATTTTCCTCAGAATGGGAATACAACGACGGCTCAGGTCAGTGATTGTCTGAGGATAAACCCACCAGAGTTCCTTGGGTCAAAAGTGGACGAGGATCCATATGAGTTCATGGATGAGATTTTGAAGATCACCCAATCCATGGGGGTGACTAATGGGGAGTGCGTTGACTTAGCCTCTTATAAATTAAAAGGGGTTGCACATATTTGGTTTAAGAAATGGAAGGATAGTAGGGGAGTTGGTGCAGGCCCTATTAGCTGGGACGAGTTCCACACCACATTTCTAGATCGGTTCTTCCCTAGTGAGATAAGGGAACTTAAGGAAGAGGAGTTTGTGAACTTGAAATAGGGTCGCATGATAGTCCAAGGGTATGCTTTGGAGTTCACTCGCCTTTCCAAGTATGCGCCAGAGTTAGTGGTCGATCAGAGAGCTCGGGTGAGTGGGTTTGTTCATGGAGTTCAGTTCCAATTAGAGGGAAAAGAATCCTTCTCAGTGTTCTAACTAGTTCCATGTTAGTTTCATGTCTTTCAGTCCCTCTTGTGCCCTAGCATGCATGTAAGGTTTTGATGTTTAGCTCAGATATGTAAGATCGGCCGGAGTCATATATTTCATTGGTTTAGCTGTAATTGATCGATTTTGGGATTTCAATTCTGTCGCTATCCTTTATGTATGTTTATCCAACATTCGAGGATGAATGTTCCCAAGGGGGAGATATTTTAATACCCTAGAAGTTTCTAAGATCATATTCCAGACTTAAAGAAAGAATTTAGACAGAAGCTAGAAATTTTGCCACAAAATAAGTCTTGGCACGACTCATAGGTGACCCCATGAGTCATGGTCAGACCAATGAGGAGAAATCAAGAGGTGCAACCTAGATCAGTTACCACAGACAACCCAACAAGTTGTTAGGTAGACAACGACTCGTTAACTCGGCCGTTGGGTGAATGTTGGTGATTTATGGCAAGGTCCCGAGGAAGGAGGGATGAGTCGACATGCACTTGATGACTCGTCAAGTAACACGTGGCGAGAGAAGAGCAGAAAAAGGAAATTTATCTAGTGCACTTCACGACTTGGCCCCACGAGTCTTTGCCTACCCCACGACTCGTGGAGTTCCTCGTAGGGACTAGCAGGGTGATTTTTCCTGTGTTTTTCTAGGGATGTTCTCATAAAATCTTGCACTTCTAACTCCTAAAATACGTCGTTTTGAGTATGAAATGAGACATTTTTAAGGGGATAACTAACATAAACCCTAATTCAATAAAAAATCACTCTCAAACTCTTGTTCCTCCTCTCTCTCAAGACTCAACATTTCAACAAGGGTCCCTCAAGGCTTCAAGGGGCAAATTCAAGAGGGGGTTTCTTCTTGAATCAGGTATGTGGGTTTTTCAACAAGGGTATCCTTCCATACTTGTGCCCCAAATGTTTTATTTAAGAACCTAATTCCCTTATTCTAGAAAAGTATGATCCGGGGTTTCGATTTATGGATGATTTCTTCTTTATCTTTTATAAATTCTAAGACCCATTAGGAGTAAAAGTCAAATATGCTTATGGAATTATTTTACTATCTTGAATTATGTGCTAAATGGTGGAAATGCATGATTATATAACTTCCTTCATGAGCTAGCTTAAAATTTTATGGGGATTTTGTTATTTTTCACTCGATTATACCAAGAACTTGTATCCATTCCTAAAAGATGTGAAGATCGCAAGAATTACCTTAAAAACTAGAATATATGTTTGATAATATGTTGAGATGAGATTAGAACTTATGAGCTTGATCATGGGAAGTATATATGTGTTTTCATTATGTTTTCGATGTAAATGTTTTGAGTATGAGGTGAACCTATGATAACGACATATTTATCATATCTTCTTTATGAATTGGAGTAAATTTCATAATGGGTTCCATGAACTAAATATATGCTTCTACCATGATCTCGTGGTACATGATTAAGGTATGAATTAATTATGTGTGCTTTTTACATAAATTAGAATATATTAATCAATGTATATATGCTAAAGTGTGAATTGGACCTATGGATCCTACATGACTCTATGTTATACGCCTTATACTATGAACTCGAAAATTGAATGTTGTGGAGGTGTGTAAAGTATGATATAAATCTATAGATCTTCGTGAATGCAAGATGTGTGGATTTAATGATGATTTGGTACCATGACAATATGAATTATGATGATAAAGCATGAGAATGATCCTTCAGACTTTTGGGCTTTTTGTTAGTAGAAAGTAGCCTTAATCCTTTCTAAACGAATGTCATAAAATGAAATCAGTAAATGCTCATGTTTCTGATTAGCTGTAGTAGCATAGTCCAAATGAATAAGGTTAGATCAACTCCTCATGTTCTAGTCAGCCAGGGACTCTCCATAGCTGAGAATGTTTCCCTTTGTCAGTCAGGGACTCTCCATAGCCGAGAATGGTTCCCTTAGTCAATTAGGGACTCTTCATACTGACGACTCTTTTTCGTATCGAGTGCGTCCGCAAGTGTACGGGTCGTGCAAGTAATATAGTGGCTCTTTTTAAGAACCGGATTGTCGAACCCACAAGGACTGGACCCATTCTTCTAACTATCCATTTCTAGTGTGAATCTTAAATACCTAAAGTGTTGGTTATAGACATTTTCGATTAAGATTAATTAAGTCTAAGTTTGGGTCAACGAAATATTACCGAAATTACCTAGGAGTAACATAGAGTTAAAAACCCGGATAATCGGGCGATACTACGATTTGCAATGGAATAAGCATGGAACTATCAATTTTTATTTCACATAATTTGAATTGCATGTTCATGGTCTTTCGAGCCTCAAAACAAGGCAATCTAGCCTCCTTTGCATCATTGTGAGCGGGAGTTTAATTTTCTAGTCGCGGGCAGTAATTATGTGTGGTTTACGGGAAATGATTAGGGGCTTTCATGCGTCTAACCATTTTAACACAACTTAGCCTCACAACTACTTTGTTGAGTGGTGATGTGACATCCCAAGTTGGTCTTTCACCAACCTAGTGTGTCAACCAAGCACGGTGTTAGGTAAATTTCTATCTTGAACACAACTCTCTCGAGATACAAACATGCTCCTCCATTCTCATGTCTGACCTAGGTAATGCTTTTTCAAGCTATTACCCAAGTTAACAAATATTCTTTCATGGTGATCAATCATAAAAACAACCAACAATTACGAATGCAAAGACGATAACAACAATCAATAACTTAATTTCGAAACAATATCACTTAAAATCACAATCAACAATTCTGGCTTCAACCTAGAGGAAGGGTTCTAACCATTCATGTTCGTAAAACTACTCTACACTACTATTAATCTATTCCTAAACTACATACTTACACGAGTTTGGTAGATGAGAAGGGAATTTGCCAAACCCTAGCATGAGTTCTCCCATTTCTCCCTTCACTCCTGATGTAGTTTTTCGAGAATAAAATCGTGACCAAATGGAATTAGGAGCTAAGGGTCCTATTTATAGTAAATGGAGAAACAGTGCTTAATTGCTTTGTCATGGAGCGGCTCCCAGGTGTCATGGAGTGTATCGCGAGCACCTCATGACACGGGTGTGAAAGCTCCTTTGGAAATCTACGGCTGGCCTCGGCGTACCTGCGCATTGGCGGCATGTCCGCTGCTTGGGCATCGCGTTGACACCTTCCTTTCGCGCCCATCCAGCTGCCGTAGCACATTGCCAACGTGCGGGTATTTGACAATGCGCAGCACACTATAGTGGCACGTTGCTGGCAGGTGGAACATTTTGTGCCTCCTCTTTGCCGGCGTTTGCGTTTTACTTCCCGCTTCCAAGCCTCTACTTCACCAACTCATGGATTGGTTCTAAAGTCATCAAAACCTACAAAACAAAAGGCTAATCATGTTGGTTAGCACATATCTTCACATTCATATAAAATCACATGAAAATGTATAAAATAACTTAGCTCACAAGACTAATTTAAGTTATAAGGCGTATCGCGGGCATGCTATTTTGCCGATGATCCCACAACTCCGACACTTAAAGCCTTGTTCGTCCTCGAACAGCCTTTTACTATATCATGCATATGGAGACTCCTGTAACTAATTTTAGCAAGACAATTCAAACTACGACTATAATGATTACGTAAGATACAAGCTTAAAAGTAGAGCATGCACAATTTAATCACCAAAATAAAATACAACTATGTTAAGACTTCCCAACCTCAGGTAGGCTCTCAATCTTCGAAAACTCGTGCAATTCAAGCGATTAAGGAAATCCCATAAATTTTATCCTTCATTAAACATGTGCCCTCACGGAAAGAGAGTTACCCCATCGCACGCAAAAACAATTTTTACATCACAAGATGTGTGGGTACATAAATAGAATTACTCCACTCTCACCAAAGAATTCACATGCATCATGTCACGGCCCATAAGCTTGCCCTTAGTGCTTTACTCCACTAATTTGAGGATGTATGAATGTAAGATCAAGTAGGACTTTGTAGGTTTGTAATGTAACTTCAGTACGGTAGGTACTAATACACGGCCGATAATAGTGACTATCTTTCCTAAGCGCTTTTAATGCATCACGCCCTCATTGCGAACTTCCCTTCCCTTACTTCACCTTTTTATCCTTGGTAGTTTTTTCTTTTTTCCTCTTTGTTTCCCCTTTATTTGGGCACTTTTGGCTTATTAGTAAAGAGTTCCATAAGTAACTTTTAATTAAATTATTTTCTTACTCCTTGCTCTTTACGAATATGCGAGAGAAGGGTGGTGGTGGTCTTTGTGCGCTCTGATGAGGTGCGCATTGTTGTCCAGCAATCTTATTTTCACCGGTGTTGGTGGATGGTCTAGGTCTTACCAATTCCGGTTGCACCTCCTTTCTCAACTCTTTAGGCATCAGGCTAAGCGCCTTATTCTAAGGCTGATGGCATTGATTTATAGGGGTTAGGATCTGCGTCGCTTGGTAATCCCCCTTAGGGCCTCATATTACGGCGGTGCCTTCTCCCGGCCCACTTGTTTTTCAAGATTGCGGGTGGCTACTTGGCGATTCATTAAGTCTGTTTCCATCCTCGGCTTGGTTTTACGCTTCTACTTGATTCTAGGTCTCCATAATTTTTTACGTAGTGTTTCCTCAATGCGGAGGCACGCTACTATGTCCATCAATGCATAATGCAACGTCTTGATGTTGTTGAGGTTGCATAAAGTGCCTTTTGGTTTCCACCCCAAGAAGAATTCGGGTGGCCACTATATTACGTTGGAGTTGTTTCCAGAAATTACGATTCCTTTGCACATTGCCAACAAAATTAGGCGGTCAGTTGGCTCCACAAGATTCTGCGTTGTGCCATTATTGCCACAAATTTCACAACAACTAGGAAGTGTAAAAGCGCATTAACGGCCCTAGCATTTGATGTTGGAGCAAGCTAAGTTGTCTTCTTAAAGGCATTCAAACCATGCGCTTCTATCAACCACCTGATCTTCTTCACTGCCCCTCTTGATGACTGTTTTGTGCCACTCTAGATTTTCTTGTGCAATTACGTTTCAGCAAACGTGTAAAGCTCATCATATGTCTTCTCAGAGAGCTTTCCCACCATTGCGAGTCTAGTAATATTTTATTGTGTGGGTCTAGACTTTCTACAAGGTATGGTGACACTTCATTTGATTCTTTGAGTGATGAGGACGGAATCTCTCAATAACGACTTGAATCTTTTCCAAGCCATGTATAAGTTCTCATCGGGCTTACGCTTGGAAACTTAGTATTTCATCGCAGCTTTGCGAGTCTTGCACGAAGGAAAGAATCGATAAGGAACTTCTTAGCCAAGTCATTCCATGAAGTAATGGAGTTCGGTGGCTCGGCCTTGACCACTTTTTCGCCTCTCCCAATAATGAAAATGGGAAGAGGGTCGATCGAACATAATCTGTGGACACGTCGGTAGGGGACAAACGTGTCACTAATCTCTAAAAAAGCTACGCCAGAGTCTTCCAACGCGGGTCCTAATGTGCCATTCCAATAGGCCCGACCACTAGAATGTAACTGACTGCACCATATTCTATTTAAGCTCAAAGTCCCCTCCATTATAGGTTGGATACTAGAGGTCACATTCGTCGCTAGTGGGATTGCCTTAGCGAACTGGTCTTGCCATTGCTTGGAATGACAGAAGCTGTGTGCTTGCCCCGCGGGTGGTTTGTTGTTGTACCTTTCTTGAAGTCTCCTCGGCTTATGCTCTGAGCTACTCTCCTTTGCAAATGAATTTGACGTTCGGGTTCGAAACAGCGGTTCCACAAGCTCTCTATTTCTTGACTCGGCGGGACAACTGTCCTGCAAATAGACAGACTAAGACCAAGAAGTTTCTCAACATAAGGAAATTCAAAAATCACATAAAAGCGAGATAAGTTATCAAAATTTCTCAGGAGTCTCAAACAGCGGCATCAAAAAACTTGACGACTCTTTTTCGTATCGAGGCGTCCGCAAGTGTACGGGTCGTGCAAGTAATATAGTGGCTCTTTTTAAGAACCGGATTGTCGAGCACGAGGGGGTTTGGACCCATTCTTCTAACTATCCATTTCTAGTGTGAATCTTAAATACCTAAAATTATTTGGTTATAGACATTTTCGATTAAGATTAATTAAGTCTATGTTTGGGTCAACGAAATATAAAAATTACCTAGGAGAAACATAGAGTTAAAACCGAGATAATCATGCGATACTACGATTTGCAATGGAATAAGCATGGAACTATCAATTGTTATTTCACATAATTTGAATTGGATGTTCATGGCCTTTCGAGCCTCAAAACATACGGCAATCTAGCCTCCTTTGCATCATTGTGAGCGAGGAGTTTGATTTTCTAGTCGCGGGCATCCAGTTATGTTGTGGTTTACGGGGAAGCGATTAGGGACTTTACGTCGTCTAACCATTAGCATAACTTAGCCTCACAACTACTTTGAGTGGTGATGTGACATCAGTTGGTCTTTCATAACCTCGTGTGTCAGCAAGCACGGTGTTAGGTATATTTCTATCACGAACACAACTCTCTCCGAGATACATACATACTCCTCACATTCTTATGTCGACCTAGTAATGCTTTCTCAAGCTATTACCCAAGTTAACAAATATATTTTCATGGTGATCAATCATAAAAATAACCAACACTTTAGGTATTTAAGATTCACACTAGAAGTGGATAGTTATAAGAATGGGTCCGGTCACAATGGGTTCGACAAAGCTGGTTCTTAAAAGAGCCACTATATTACTTGCATGACCGTACACTTGCGGACGTGCTCGATGCGAAAAAGTCGTCATTGTCGAACCCACGGGGAATTTGGACCCATTCTTCTAACTATCCATTTCTATGTAAACAAATACCTAAAGGTATTGGTTATAATTGTTCGTATTAAGATTAATTAAGTCTAAGTTTGGGTCAACAAAATATTCTAAAATTACCTAGGAGCAACATAGAGTTAAAACCCGGATAATCATGCTATACTACGAATTTGCAATGGAATAAGCATGGAACTATCAATTGTTATTTCACATAACTGGAATTGCATGTTCATGGTCTTTCGAGCCTAAAAACACGGCAATCTAGCCTGTTTGCATCATTGTGGCGAGGAGTTTAATTTTCTGTCGCGGGCAATCAATTATGTTACGGTTTTATGGAAACGATTAGGGACTTCGTGCGTCTAACCATTTACGCAACTTAGCCTCACAACTACTTTCTTCTAGTACAGTGATGTGACATCCCAGTTGGTCTTTCATAACCCTCGTGTGTCAACCAAGCACGGTGTTAGGTATATTTCTATCCACGAACACACAACTCTCTCTCGAGATACGTACATGCTCCTCACATTCTCATGTCTGACCTAGGTAATGCTTTCTCAAGCTATTACCCAAATATAATAAATATGCTTTCATGGTGATCAATCATTAAAAATAACCAACACTTTAGGTATTTAGATTCACACTAGAAATGGATAGTTATAAGAATAGGTCAGTCCTGTGGGTTCGACAATCGGTTCTTAAAAAAGAGCTACTATATTACTTACGGCAGTACACTTGCGGACCCGCGCTACGTACGAAAAGAGTCGTCATTGTCGAACCCGAGGAATTTGGACCCATTCTTCTAGCTATCCATTTATAGTGTAAATCTTAAATACCTAAAGTATTGGTTATAATTTATTTTAAATATTAAGATTAATTAAGTCTAAGTTTGGGTCGAAATGCATTACCTAGGAGCAATATAGAGTTAAAACAAGATAATCATGCGATACTACGATTTGCAATGGAATAAGCATGGAACTATCAATTGTTATTTCACATAGTTTGAATTGGATGTTCATGGCCTTTCGAGCCTCAAAAACACGACAATCTAGCCTCACTTTGCATCATTGTGAGCGAGGAGTTTAATTTTCTAGTCGCAGGCAATCAATTATGTTACGGTTTATGAAACGATTAGGACTTTCGTGCGTCTAACCATTTAACGCAACAGCCTCACAACTACCTTCTTCGAGTGGTGATGACTCCCGATTGGTCTTTCTGTGAACCCCCGTGTGTCAACCAAGCACGGTGTTGGGTATATTTCTATCACGAACCTGACTCTCTCTAGAGATACAAATGTGCTCCTCACATTCTCATGTCGACCTAGGTAATGCTTTCTCAAACTAATACCCAAGCTAACAAATATTCGTTCATGGTGATCAATCATTAAAAATAACCAGCACTTTAGGTATTTAAGATTCACACTAGAAATGGATAGTTATAAGAATGGGTCCAGTCCTTGTGGGTTCGACAAGCCGCTTCTTAAAAAGAGCCACTATATTACTTGCATGACCCGTACACTTGCGGGCCAGCGCTCGATACGAAAGAGTCGTCGTTGTCGACAAATATGTTTTCATGGTGATCAATCATAAAAATAACCAACACTTTAGGTATTTAAGATTCACACTAGAAATGGATAGTTATAAGAATGGGTCCAGTCCTTGTGGGTTCGACAAGCCGCTTCTTAAAAAGAGCCACTATATTACTTGCATGACCCGTACACTTGCGGACGCGCTCGATACGAAAAAGAGTCGTCATTGTCGAACCCACAGGGACTGGACCCATTCTTCTAACTATCCATTTCTAGTGTAAATCTTAAATACCTAAAGTGTT
>JACEIK010001563.1:34166-49077 GCA_018107945.1 Datura stramonium | reverse complement strand
TTTTACCCTGTAGTCCAGTCCCTGTAGGTTCGACATTTCGGTTCTTAAAAAGGGCCACTATATTACTTGTACAACCCGTACACTTGCGGGCTCATCAATATTATAGTTTCATCTTTCATTCCTGTAACACCCCAAACATTTCTAAGACTAGACCCTATATTTGAAGTTTGACCATGCGGAGAAAAATTGGAAAATGCCCTCAGAACAAGCCTCAATACGATAAGTAGGAGGATTGTACGAGTCGTACCAAGGACCCATAGTGTGAAGTCCTAAGGGTTCAAAATAATCTTGGAAAGAACCACGAGTGGATCCTATGATTTTTACCTAGATTGTACGAGTCGTAGTGATGGTCCATAGTAGGGAAAATCAGGGATATGCTCAGGAAATCATGGGTAACCATGAGCCATGGTATGGCCCGTGGTAAGGTGGTATGAGCCATTGTTGCCATTCATAGTAAGAGGTCAATGGAATGACCAATTTGTCTTGGGAGATACGAGCAGCATGTCACGGATCATAGGATCATGGTACGGTTCGTACCATCTATTTGAGTTGAGATATTATAATGCTTCGGACATTCGAACTAAGTTTGAAACCCTTCTAGGTATGTGGATAGACCTGAACCCAATGAATTTTATGAAAAGAGGTGTTAAAATCAATTCTTAAGTGTGAGAAGTGCATTATATGCAAATTAAGGTCATAAGGAACCTCTAGCATAACGTTGAGCTAAGAGCTTTCCTACCGATTGAGTTTTTCACATAAGTTCTTACAAGGATCAACTTTAAATGATCATAACTCTCATTTTACGAAGTATTTCTGGATGATCGAGCATATCAAATTGAATCCCATTGATTCTTCTTTCCAACGCGTATGACCATGCATCAACCGAAGTTTAGAGTAAAATGTTATGGGTAGTTTAGTGAAGCATTATCGGGTTTGACGGACAGGACTAGCCCTATCACAATGAGTCATGGTACGACTCGTGGTATGTAGGTATGACTCACACCAGGCACTTGTACTAGATGTTTTAGAAAGCTTTTAATCCATCCGAAAGACACGAATGGCATACCTTGACCAGTGGTATGTCACCACGAGTTGTGGTACGATCCGTAGCACTAGACAGGCAGATTTTTAAGAACTTTTTCCCAGGGGTATTGTTGTAATTTTTATGATTTTAAACTCCTAAACTAAGTCATTTTGAACATAAAAAGGATATTTTAGAGGGTTTTAATCATTTCTAACCCTCATTCTATTCCTAGCACTACAAATTGAAGATCAAATCTTCTCAAGGAAACCTACGGTTCTTCATCACCTTCTTCCCAAATTCTCTTGGGTATTCATGCCAAGTTAAGGAATCAATTACCTAGGTATGTAGGGTTATGAATGGGGGAAATCCTTCCACCCCATGCCCTTTTCAAGCTAAATTCCATTATCTCTACCTCTCAAGTTCTAAATTGTAAAATTATAAAGTTTAACACAAATTCAATGAAATATCTATGATCTCTCTATGAGTTCAATTCTCTCATATTTCAATTAATGTTTAATGGCTATTAGGGCAGATTTGATTCTCAATTTACTTTCTAATTCATGATTTTATGCTTATGAAGATTATGTCCTATTATGCATGATTTATGAATTTCAAGCTTATGAGCCCATTATTCCAACTACGATGAATTATCAAAGTATGCATGAATATTTATTAATTCTTAATCTTATGAACTTTGTGATTTCAAGTAATAAAGATTTATTCAAGAATGTATTATTCTCATGAAATTCAAGTTCTAGTATCATGGCCAACTCTATGACATCCTTTTCATGGTTATTTCACGCATATCAAGTATAATTATGATTTCATGTTTTGGCTAGCCCATGCAAGTTCAAGTATCAATTTCACTTTGATGACTATGAGTCATGTGCATGTTTTTTGGAGTAGTTTCTAACACCGAGTAGGTTGGTGGTTCAGGCAAAACCCTGAGTCTCAAAACTACATGCCAACACAGGTATTTATTCATGTTAAGCCCTATGGGGATTCACAAGTGATATCACACCTTAATCATTCTTTGGCTTGGCAAGCTTGGAATGGCTTTGCCAACTTGAGCGAGATAGTTGGCCATCATGTAAGCTCTCTCATGATGGTCGGTTATGATGAGTCTCTCATAGTTCCTCATGTTTTTTGTCACTCATGTTCATGATCTATGATATTATATTTTATGGCATATTTGACCCATTAATCATTTTATGAGTTTTCACTTATGATTTCAAGTATAGTATACTATATGATTTCTATTTCTAACCTTGAGTCATTATGTTCAGTTTAGGATGAATATGTCATGATTGTGTATATTTCATGAATATGGATTTTAGCATGATGTCCCTACTCTCATGTTCTATCTTGTTTTATGTTCATGATTTCATAATATCATTTTACTAGCACATCTTACTTTCTCTACATACTCAGTACATTCAAAATACTGACCGCATACTCTATGCTATATCATCTTATGATATAGGTTCAAGTGACCAGTCTCAGTCCCGACGCTAGTTTGCTCCCGCTCCAGTCTAGTATCATCCCCAGTCTTTCTGATTCCTCATGATCCGAGGACGACAGTCTTGATTCATGTCTCTTCGTTTACGTCTTTTAGTTTCAAATCTAGCGGGCTAGTTGGGGGTGTTGTCTCATCAGTTGATCATATGTGTCATGCCCTGAGTCTACACCCTGGATGAGCCACGGTACTTGGATTCACAAATAACCCCATGTCAACCCCTGGTCTATCATACACTGGTATTTTGAGTACATATAAATATAGCGGTAGCTTTAAAGTAAATATACAAAGCATTCATGAAAAATGAAGCTTAATCATGAAGTTTAAAACATCTGAACAAAACTACAAGTCTAAAAACAAAGTTTGTGTCTAAAAGCCACTACAACTGATGAGTTTTTGGGACAAGCCCCCAGCTAACTCCAAGTCTAAATAAAAGAAAATAGAACTGAATAAAATGATCTTCGTCCTTGAAGGATGAGGACTCACCAGTGGATACAGTTGAAAACTCCTGGATACGTCTGCTGACGGCGCTGAGATTGAGAATCTGCGGTTGTATCATGAAATGATACGGCATAAAAGATATGCGTTAGTACTTTGAATGTACTGAGTAAGCAGGAGAAAACATAACACTGGATATAAACAACTGAACTGAAATGACATGCAATTACCAACTGAAATACTGAATTGAAATAACTGAAATATACTAAGATGGCCAAGATGACCCTGTCTAATGGTCAAGGACATGCCCTAAATCTAAGATACTGTACTGAACTGACTAATCTGAGACTAAACTGAGCTGACTAGTGGGAGAGTTTATAACCGACATATAACCACGTGAGCTAGATGTGGAGTCCGACATATACACCCCATCGGTAGGACCTAATATACCTTGCCAGGGTATAGAGGAATGAACTTGATGATCACAAGTCTGGGGCCATGAGGCCTATAAAATATATCCTACGGTAGCAATGTAGTTCTGGGAACTTGGGTGCGCTAGAACCCCGATCCTCTAGATGCTAAGTCCTACTCCCACTAGATAGTCTTAGATTGAATTCTAAGTTGATAGCTCAAAATTGGGACCCAATACTAGTCAGGAATACCTATATGGAAGCACCCTGAGAGTCTTATTGGACCGGATTATGTAACTGGGTTCTAAGACTGGTCAGAGCTGCTTATATGGAAGCATCGTAACTGGCTAAAGAACAAACTGTAATTCTGAAGCTGGGGTCCTAAGGCTGGTCTGAGATTCTTTTCTTAAAGTTTCATGGCCGCCTACAAAACCACCAAAACTGATATTGGACTATTTCTGATAACTCGGAGGCACCACTGACATCTCGAGAACTTCTGTAGTCAAATTGATCAGCTGACATTTCTTACTAACATTGAGTATTCTAATATTCTGACTGAAACTGAACTATCATGCAGCTAATTGAAATTTCAATTCATACTAACAATATGGGAATCCACAACATTGATAGAATCAGGCAACAAGGAAGACTAACCCAACCGGTAAAATTCTAGGTGATCTCATTCAACATTAGGGATAAAATCATCCTTACAAGAAAGAGAATTTGTACGATATCTAGAAAATGGAGAATATCCAACAATTTACTTAAGTCATACTCCACAAGCTATAACAGAATTTGGCATATAATCCATCCACATTCGAAAGCTTAGGGCTAGAATTCACTTTATGGGAACAACATCAATATAGTCATAAACTGATGGAATCATATCTAAAATAAACATGGATAACATTCTACATGAATTCAAAGAAATCTAACATATATTCTCTTCACATTCGAAAGCTCAAAACTAGAATTAATAGAGAAACTAGGAGGAATTTTGAGGACACAAGGGAAGAACTATTCCCTTGTTGAATTCCCACACATCTGGCTAAAATTCCCCTAGAGAAAGAAGTTTGAATGGCTACAATTGGTGAGGAACCCTAGACCTTGCTTGAGAGCTCTTGAGAGAAGACTTACGCAAATTTTTTGAAAATCTGAGTGGGAATGAGGGGAAAGCCATTTAACCCCTCTAAATCCCTTCAAAATAATCCCAAAACGATGTAGTTTAGAGTCTAGGAGGTTAGGAAATTATGAAAATACCCTTGATAAACTTGCATCAAAAACTGATCACCAGTCCCCACAAGAGACCCAACGACTCGTGCCCAGTGACCACGACTCATGGTTACAGTCGTTGGGTGCACTGCCAAAAACCTCCTGTTGGTCACCACGACTCATGGTGTACCTAAGATTCGTGGTGATCCACTCGTCAACTACACTGCCAAATTCTCCACTTCCTAAACCATCCTAGACCACGGGTCACCTAACGGGTCGTAGCATGGACCATGACTCGTGGTGCCCACTCATTAGGTACACTGCCTACTTTCCCCAGCCTTCAATTTGATCTTGACCACGGATCACATCACGACTCTTGGTCACCCCATTTTTTACAAATTTTCAACCAAGTCTCAACCCTTCCCCACGAGTCACTTCACGACTCATGGCCTACCCCACAGATCATAGGACGAATCATTCTATGATCTGGTGCAGAAAATTCTATTTTCTCTATTTCAACTCCGGGGTCTAGTCTTTGAGTTTCTGGGGCATTACAATATGTTTAGAGGCTTTTCAGACAACTATGTATAGATAGTTTAGCATTGTTGACTCATGTTTATGCTTATGTCTTTATGTTACGCACACTTTCACTTATATTATGTTCATATTCTATTTCCGCTTAGTGATTCTCTTGTTCATGCTATGTATATGTCATGGGTTAGCTTGGAGCCATTTCTAATTCTAGGTCTTGTGTCTCAGTCCAGGGTCCAGGCTCGGGTCGTGATAATTCCACATATATTAAAGCTTTAAGTCATCCTTGTACTTCATTTTGAGAAAAAAAATTATTTAATTAATTAAAGAACAATGGGATGATACATTCATCTTTAAAATATACATAGGCCTACTTTGGGAAAAAGAGGTTGCCTGTACATTAGGATGCGCAATATTTTTCAAGTGTTCTTTCGTGTAATATATGTGCATTAATTGCATTATTTGTTAAGTGATTCATTAGTTGCGCCATATTTGTTTTTATGCATACTAACACATCTTTCATTTGTTTTAAAGAAGGATAGAGTAACTAATCTTGAGTTTTATTTTTCATAGTTGCACAATTAAATATTTTATAAAATATTTCTCACATTTAGCAAATTTTAGTTATAGCATCTACTAAAATCCTTTCTCAACCTCAAATTTACTCTTCACCAAATAGAGTGTCTCTTCCTTATCCAGATGATATCTACCAACATTTTTTCAACCCACCACCTACCCAGTTGGGGTCCTCAAAATTCATGACAATCTGAAATTTTATAAATCGCATGCATGTTCGCCTTATAGCATGATCTGTGCATCTTTACCCTTCTTATAAAATTTCTCACATATACAACCATCTATTCACAAGCAACACATAATGTTGTGAGCAGCAAGACATTATCCTATATTGAGAAGTATTCATCTTTGGTAGTCTAACATGGTTATCATAAAATTCAACTATGTTAATCACACCTACTACTCGCTCACTACCATCATTCATTCCTCTTCAGAAAATACACTTGAGTTAAACATCACTGATAATGATCAAACTCACACTTCCTAATAAAGTATAAAGCGGTCGTTGTTAATAAAGAACCCAACTAAGAGACTGGGGTCGAACCCATAAGGAATAGGGTAAGATCTAGACTAATGCCGGTAATTAATCTTGTTGGTGAGTTATCTCCAAGATGAGGGGTTTTAAAGAAAATAATATTAAAATAAGATTATATTCATGATTTAAATCAAGATTTTCAAAAAACTAGGGTAAGTGTTTCTATGGTGCATAACTATTTCGGGTATATACATGTGATCAATCCCAATGCTTACTTGTAGAACTGATAACTAGAGTTCAAAATGACTGGTTCGTCCCTATTAGATGACTTTACTCAATCACCGAGTCAGGTACTCATAAGTGATTTCAAACTAAGTGTTATCAATATGTTCCGAATATAACTATCCTGCGACCACAGCTCAAGTTAATACAATGATCATAAAGATCAAGGCTTTATTTTAATTCTCTTTTCCTAATTTCTACTTCTCTAGGTTCAAGCAAGTAAAGAGTTCGAGAAAGTCCTAACATTGTACACCGTTAAGAAACGTTTAAAGATGAAAAAAATACAATACAAGCGTTTACCATTGGTTTTGAATCACTTTTATGTAACCCTATTTCGTTAATCCACCATGGTTCTCACAACCCCTAGTTGTGGAGGTTTTAGCCTCTCATGGTTATAAGATTACAATTTGCATTTATAGATAAACACATAGTTAAATATTTACAGCAATAATTAAAAAAAACAGATTTGAATAACAAAGAACAATCTCAAGAACAATGTAGGAATTCAAGAATTTGATCCCAAGAATTGCTCTACAAAACTTGATAAAAATTCACAAATAATATTCTCCACACGTCTACTACTTCATTTCTATGTTCTCTCCCTAAAATAAAATGTAAAAGCTATTTATACAGACATTAGAAATCTTTTACTAAGCTATTAGGGAATTTTTCATATCTGGCGTCGACTGTGTCACGACTGGACCTACGACCCGTAGCAGGTTTGTACAGGTCGTACCTGCTTCTCATATGTCCTTGGCTGTTGTAGATTTGCCTAAGTGTTGGCAGGCTGGTACGACTTGTACCACATTCCTATGAGTCGTACAATGCATCCGTGGTTTGGCCCTGAGAACTCTAACATCTTCTAAAATTTTCCACGAGTGTTGTGGTACGACTCATACCTTCCTCCTACGACTCGTACTATTTGTTATGTCTGAAGTTCTTCCAAGTCTTGAAGAATCTTCTGAAGTTCATCACGGCTCATGGTACGGGTCTTATGTTGATGCTACAATCCGTGATTCCATCCGTACCAAGAGACTGTCTTTGTGAAATTTTCTCTGAATACTTCAACGACTCCAATTACGGCTAGTACCATCTTGTTACATCTCGTACTAAGACTCGTATGTTACTTTCCTCTCATACCAGCCTTCTGACTTTCACCACGAATCTTAGTACAGCTCGTATTGAGACTTGTACTTGGCCGTTTTCCTACATTTTTAAGCCTATTTTTCACATTTTTGATCCAACACTTATTTTTCCTAAAATCAAAGTAAAAGTACCTCATATCCATATAAACATACCTAAATCCATGCTATTTTCTCAGTTTTAAGCATCGAAAGTGTTGTAAACTCATAGCACATCAACACCCTCAACTTAAGAATTTTGCATGTCCTCAGGAAAAGAAAATAAAAACTAAACACGATGCTTGACTAGAAAATAAACCCAAGATACTATAGCCAACATCAACCAAAACTTGCACTATAAACTCAAAAAGCTTTTGACCCTTTTTCCGTGAACCTACTCAGCACATGCACTACAAGCAACCACAAAACATGATAAATAGGGATCAAGATATGTCATCTAGCTATTAACAGATAGTCAAGTCATCACCAATGTCTTTTACACAAACCACGGGTAGAGTTAAACACAAACCATATACCCTCACAACAAATGAAGTCCCCCACTCACAGATATAGTAAAATATGAAACATGGGACTGATCAAGTAAGACTCTCACTCTCGCAAAGAAGTTCTAAATATTGCATATCGGATACCATAAGCTTGCCCTTATTTTCTCTACTTTGGTTTGTCAGATGATCAGGCTAGGACCACTATAGGACTTTCTTTTGCTTGTAATATAGGCTTTCGGGATGGGTATGATATATATGGAATCTTTTTAAGTGACTAAACCCTTCCTTGTCACTACATACATGTGGCTCCATTTTTTTATTCACTTTTTTACTTTTTTTGCTTTCTTTCCACTTTTTCCTCCCTTTTCACCCTTTTAATGTGCTTGTATGAGTGTGGTGTGTTTCTTCAAGTTTTTCATACATCATTCTCTTTTTGTATTTTCTTTTTCAATTTTTCTCTTTTTTCTTTTTCTTTTGTCACATCACACCTCATTTTTCACCTTTTTTCTTTTCTCTCCTTCTTTCACCTTCCCACTATTCATGCACTCCTACTCTAGACACCCTCAACATAAACATTTTACCTATATTGAGGTTCACAATATCCAAGGAGGGACCAGGACAAAACAGGTTCATTATAAAAATGGGTACGGTTAATTGATTAATCAAAGAAAAATGGTCTATTTGAGGCTCAAAATTGGGATCAAGGGAATCATATCATTTTTAGTAGGGTCATTTAAGCTAAAAATGGGCTGAACAAAAATGGCCTATGAACCTTTCCTAACCAACCATCCCACAATCTATGCAAAGACCAATCGGGCAAGTTCTAGATCCTCTATGCAGTATTGAACTAGGTATTAGACCTCACTCACTCGTGGTATATGTCATGCATTCACTTTATCTGTCTGGTTTATTCATGGATTAACAAAAAATATACATGCTAATATACCAAATGACATAAAAAGATCCACAGAAATCATGCTTGCAATCACAAGTATGCAATTAATCATCAAAAAATTTTAAAACATGGTCAATTTTGTTACAACTCCAAAACTAGTGCAATTTATTGGCTGAGTACTCCTAAGCTACTTTTTAATTAAACAAGAATCACAAAAAAATAATAAAACTTTAAATATGTCGGTTCTATTAGATAGCATACCCGAGGAAAAGAAACACGGCAAGAAACCCTCGGACGAATCAAAAATCCAAAAATACAAGTACACCCCCTCCCCTTTTTAAAAAGCATGCTTCTTCCCTGAAACATAGTTTGTAAAAACAAAGGGAAGGGAACATACCTACAGTGCACTAAATGCTCCTATCATCCTACGGAAGAGGTACCTCCGCTGCAATTGTGGCACTGGCGGTGCCCGGCGCACTCAATGGTGTATCAATAGAGGGAGTGGTTACCCCCTCAGTAGTTTCAGCCATCTATACAACATTCGGAATCATCAGGGCTGAATGTGGCTCACCCCAAAGGGTCCCTGCCACTCACCAGCTCTACCTGGGCTATGATGGAGCTACCTGCTCCTCTAGCTCTCTCAAGCAGCTCCGACTGATGCACGTCGTGAGTCTTCTGACTCTCTAATCTTTCCCACTTGCATTCTCTTTTCTCTCTTTTCCTTTTCTTCTTTGGGGTCTCGTCTCCAATCTCTTCAAAGACCTTTTTTTCACTCTCTTTGTCTGCTCACTGTGGGCTCCCAATAAGCCGCCAGATCAAGATCCTCATCAATAACAGCATCAAGGTCAGGAAGAGTGGGGGTTGCCATGATTTCTTTCTGCCATGATGACAACTCATCCACTTGACTCCGATGAGTCCCCAACTCCTCATGAAGGCTTCCCGTATCAGTCTGCTCAGCCATGCGCATGTAGAATCTGCTCTTGAACCCATCTAATCTAGCGTGTAGGGCCTGTGCAGCTGACTCAATCTCAGCCTTTACCCAAGGCTTAACATTCTCCATCATCGACTGAACCTTTTTCTCAACTACGGTAAGTCTCTTGGCCAGCTTTTGGAGAAATTACTAAGGCACTAGGATGTACCTAGCTGGAGTCTAGCTCAAGAGGCTCATAGGTGGTGCAGCAGAGGTGTTAGGAGCTGCGTCTGAATGACCAGCATCTACAATTTATGTCTCTCCCTACTCCTATGAAGTGGGGGAATTCACCTGTGCACCCCCAACTGACCGTGATAGTGGGACTGAGATGGAAAGTTAGGCCCGATTTACCGTGTTCATCTCATCCTGGATTAGGCCAATGTTAATGATTCGCTGTCCTCCAATCAGGTGCTCCTCACCACGATGCACCTTGATGGCCGCCTCTATGCACAATATGAAAATGAGACTCGAGAATGGGATGGTAGTGCTCAATCCCATAGCCCAATCCCGAATCTCCTCTGCAATGACCCTCATGATATTGATGGGGTATCTGGACATGATACAAGACACTGAAGCTGCTCTGTCTGCACTGAGGGTATTATCATTAACAGTCGGTGCCAACTGGTGGGGCACTAACGTCCAACAGGCCTTTGCTATGAAGTTTAAAGAGTTCTTCATGACCTTCTTGCCTCTAGTTACCCACTCTGCCTCTTCTTTATCCTTAGTGATCATGCCGGACAACCATTATATCTGCCTCCGCCTCTCATCAAAACCGAGCTGCTTGATCTATTTCAAAGCCTCTACCCGATAGTAATATTCTGGCGTAGCATGTGGTGGTATGAACCGGGGCCCATATAATACTCGAGTAATAGTGCGCTCGGATATATCAACCTCTTGGCCTCTAACCAGGACGCTCTCCAGCTTGGATTGATCTTTCAACTTTTTCCCCTCTTTCGCTTTATGCTCCATGGTTGCCAAATAATTAGCATAAAACTCCTAGACGATTTCTAAAGTGTATCGATCTGGGGCCCTAGCCATCAACTCAAATCCATAGAAGCTGAATATCCACTTCATCTCCTCCACCTCGTTCAATGAATTCGTTAGGATCTGCGTCACTTCTTGAATGCTCCGCCTAGGTTTGTTCTTGGAGGTGAGAACAATGCCCTGTTCATATATTTCTTGGTCTCCTGGTACTCTCCATTGGATGGTGCGATTCTCCCTAGGCGGAGTCTGGTCCTGCTCGACCTTTGGTGCCTCCTCCTCTGATACGGACTCACCGCTTGCATCTCCGGATTGGTCCTTCTTGGACCCCTCTTCTTCATTAAAGCTTCTTCCCGACTCTTGGCCTCTTTCCTCCCCTCCCTCCTCAGACTAGGGAGCACCGGCAGATGTGGTAGTGGCAACCACGGCCTAGGCTTTGGCCTTTTTCCTAGTGGTTTGGGTCCCATTAGTATCCAATGTATTGGCTCTCTATTCCTCTAATGAACCACTAGAGGAGTTTCTCTCTTGGTCAAATTCGGAGGTCTCATCAAGAAATGTCCTCCGAGCAATTGCCTTTGATACTTTACGTTTCTGCGTCATTGTACCTAGGGAGAAAAAGGGTGAGAATTCCAAATATGAGAAAACGAAAGATAGAAAAATTCCTCTGTAATTTATCACGGGTCAACAGTACGAGTCGTACCTTGGAGGTACGATTCATATTGAGACGCATAATATATTAAGTCACTGTTATGCCTCTGAGGTACAGTCCGTACCATGAGTTGTATAAGGATGCCCTTTTGAAACAATTGTTCTGTATTTTTCCACCACTCATGATACAACCCGAAAGTCGATTCCATGAGTCGTAGAAAAGATCGTACTGTGACTTGTGGACTAGACCCTTTTCAGATGCTTGGTACGACTGTCAGGTACGACTAGTAGCAATAAGCCACGAGCCGTACTAGGATTCATACCTCCTGAGTTTTAAAAATTACATTAGAGACAGTCTCAACGAGCCATCCTATTAGTTGTAGTATGAAATCACGAATCATTGGAAGGCTTGTGGAGCCTATCCCTGCCTTATGATTGGCTCAGTTTGCAAGTGATTTCAATTTTAGTGTTGGGTACTTGATGTGCTATGAGTTTACAGCACATTCGACGCTAAAAACTAAGAAAATAGCATGGACATAGGTGTGTTTATATGGATATAAGGAACTTTTTATTTGGTTATAGGAAAAGTAGGTGTTGGAGAAAGAATGTGCAAAAGACAGCCTGAAAGTGCAGAAAATGGGCTAAAGTCACCGTCTCAGTACGAGCCGTAGGTTGACACTATGAGTCGTACTGAAGACCGTGAAAGTTTCAGATGGCTAAGTTGTGAAGAGTGAATCCTATGACTCTTACTATAATTCGTACAACACTAGTATGAGCCGTAGAATTGAGTCATGGAAATATTCAAAAGAATTGCATAAGAGGCTGACTCCTAACACAGATAGACAGTAGAGTCGTGGCAGCATGGTACGAATCGTACCATCACACTCGTGACAAACTTTAGAAAAATTGAGAATTCTCATAGTCAATCCATAGAAGAATAGTATGACTCGTAGGAAGCATGTATGAGTTGTACCAAGGCCCAACACTTAGCCAAATTTCATCAAGCCAAGGACATACGGATAGTAGGTACGACCCGTCCAATCCTGCTACGGGTCATAGGATCTGTCGTGGCTCAGGCGGCATCAGTTATGAAAATTTACCCTATTAGCTTAGGAAAAGGATTCTTATGTTTGTATAAATACTTTTTATGTTTTATTTTCAGTAGAAGACGTGTGAGAGAACATAGAGACAACATAGAATTGAGTTGATTGTCTTGTGATCAACCTTTTCTTGATTTCTTGTTGATCTTTGTGAATTGTTTTTGAGTTATTTTAGATATAATCAAAGAAGTTTTTCTCTCATCTAAAATTTTAAGTATTGATTTATGTGTTTAATTATGAAACATATCACAACCTTGCAACTATGAGAGGCTAAAACCTCTGTAGCTAGGGTTGTGGGAACCATGGTGGATTAATAAGCTAGGGTTGCACAAAAGTGATTCGAAACCAATACAAAACACTTGTATTGTATTCTCTTCATTCTTAAATGTTTCTTAACGGTGTACAACGTTAGGACTTGCCCAAATTCTTTACTTGCTTGAGCCTAGAGAGGTAGAGATTAGGAAAAGAGAATTACAATAAAGCCTTGATCTTGATGATCACTGTATTAACTTGAGTTGTGGTCACAAGATAGTTAAATTTGGAATAAATTGATAATGGTTAGTTTGAAACCGCTCATGATACCTGACCTAGTGATTGAGTATAGTCATTCAATAGGGACGAACTAGTCGTTTGGATGAACCCTAGTTATCAGTTCTACAAGTAAGCATTAGTATTAATCACATGTGTACACCCGACGCAGTTATTAACCCATGGGGAACACAAACCCGAGTTATTCTTAACTCTTGATTTTACATCACAACTTCAATCATTGTTTTTAATTATTATTTTTCTTAAACCCCCCCAAATTGGAGTAACTAACCAACAAGTTCACTTACCGGCATTAGTCTAGATCTTCCATATTCCCTGTGGGTTTGACCCTAACCTCTTTGTTGGGTTCTTTATTGACAACGTCCGCTTCATACTTCAGTAGGAGGTATGGTTTGAGAATTATCAAAAAGTGGTGTCATTGCTGGGAAATACGACTAAGACTAGATTAATTGCTCGTATTTGATTTTTGGTAGTTATTTCCCTATTTGCGTTTTCTTTTGTTTTTATTTTGTGATTCTCTCAGGATACATCAAGGGAACGATCCCTCATTCAAACACCCAGATGGAATGTGATAATTGCCAATGCCTGCGGAAGAGATGATGACTATTGATACATTCGCAGCTGTAATGATGAATTATGAGGGAGACCGGATACCGAAATACACGAAGATGGTGAACGCTTTAAATGGAATGGGGTCATATAACTTCAGCCCAACGAAATTAGACCTGGATCGAAAGAATCTCTTAACGCCGTCGGCCAAGCCATCTGTGGAGGTACCACCAGTCCTTGAGATGAAAGCACTACCTCCCCATCTGAAGTATGCATTCCTCGATGAAGACAGTACTTTACCTATAATAATCGCAGCATATCTGTTAGACGATTAGGTGGGAGCTTTGGTCAACATATTAAAAAGGTACAAAAAGGCAATTAGCTGGACTAGCTGATATCATTGGAATCCTGCCAGGCATATATACTCACAAAATCCAACTCGAGCCAAGTTTGAAACCAAGTATAGAACATTAGTGCCGCCTGAACCCTCCAATGCAAGAAGTAGTGAAGAATGAGATCATAAAGTGGCTAGATGCTGGAGTGATATATCCCATTGCAGATAGCAAGTGGGTAAGCCCGATATAGTGTGTACGAAGAAAGTTGGGATCACAGTGGTACCCAAAAAAAAGAACGAGTTGATACTGACACATCCAATCACAGGATTGCGTGTATGCATGGATTATAGGAAACTCAACCACTGGACCCAAAAGGACCACTTTCCAATGCCATTCTTATATCAGATGCTTGACAGACTGGAAGGTAGAGGTTGGTACTGTTTTCTTGATAGTTATTCGGGATATAATCAGATTACCACTGCTCCAGAAGACCAAGAAAAGATGACCTTTACTTGTCCATATTAAATGTTCGCTTTCAGAAGAATGCCATTCTGATTGTGCAATGCACCAGCTACATTCCAGCGTTGCATGATATCTATATTCTCAGAAATGGTGGAGGACACCATTAAAGTATTTATGGATGACTTCTCTATTGTAGGTGACTCATTCGAATCTTGCCTCGACCACTTGGGAAAAGTATTGAAAAGATGTGAAGAAACTAATCTGGTTCTAAACTGGGAAAAATGTCATTTTATGGTTAAGGAGGGAATAGTGTTGGGTCATAAAATCTTGG
>JACEIK010001562.1:241613-270408 GCA_018107945.1 Datura stramonium | reverse complement strand
TCAGATCATCGAACGTAGTAGGAGCCAGATTTCTGCAGAATAGTGGTATGCTCCTCTCTTCCAGGAGCCATGTCCTGGTGTGGACTATTTTCAGTTTTGTGTACAACATGGTTAGGCGGGGCCCTGTCCCGTGTATTTTAGTTTGTTTAATCTATAGAGGCTGATGTGGACTAGTTTGTATAGTAGTATGGGTTATGTAGTCGTATTGATTTTTCATTTCTTTGTTTAGCTTTATTGTAGCCTTGTCGGCTTTCCAGGTTGCATATTTATAATTGTCAAGGCATTATTGGCCCAGTGTTTATCCTGGTTCGTTGTGACAGGTGGCTTGGTCAGCCTTAGTGTTACATGTATAGATGTTATATATCCGACTTCTTGATTGACCATGAATCGAGTGCCAGCTAAACCCTAACCTAGTTCTGGGGCGTGACACGTGGTCTCGAGTGAGGATATTCAGGTTGATCCTCAGAAGATAGTAATGGTGAAAGACCGGACCAGACTTACCTCCCAAACTGAAATTAGAAGCTTCTTGGGTCTAGCTGGGTATTACCAATGCTTTGAGGATGGCTTTTCTTCTATAGCATCCCCTATGACTAGGCTGACTCAAAAGAATGTGAAATTTCAGTGGTCAGACGCGTGTGAGAAGAGTTTGTAGGAGTTAAAAACTCGACTCACTACTGCTGCAGTGTTGACCCTACCGAAAGGATCAGATGGGTTTGTAGTATATTGCGATGCTTCCAGAGTTGGACTCGGTTGCGTTTTGATGCAGGGGGGCAAGGTGATAGCCTAAACCTCCAAACAACTCAAAGTTCATGAAAAGAATTATCCAACTCATGACTTGGAGTTGGCAGCGGTAGTGTTTGCGTTAAAAATATGGAGACACTATCTATTCGGAGCTCACAAGGATGTTTTCACCGATCACAAGAGCCTTCAGTACGTATTCAGTCAGAGAGATCTAAATCTTCATAAGAGAAGGTGGTTAGAGCTCCTGAAGGACTAGTACATGAGCGTGTTATATCTCCCGGGAAAAGCCAATGTGGTGGTTGTTGCCCTGAGCAGAGTGTCTATGGGGAGCGTGACTCATGTTGAGGAAGGAAAAAAAGAACTGGCAAAGGATATTCGTCGACTAGCTCGGTTAGGGGTGCAGTTGGTTGACTCAGTTGAGGGTGGAGTGGTAATGCAAAGCAGTTCAGATTCCTCTTTGGTTGTTGAAGTTAAGTCCAAACAGGATGAAGATCCTATCTTACTTCAGCTTAAGGAAGCAGTTCTCAAAAAAGAAGTTGAGGCTTTCTCCAAAGGGGGAGATGGTGTGCTCTGTTACCAGGGCAGATTATGTGTACCGGACATCGATGACTTGAGACAGCAGATACTTGCTGAAGCACACATCTCGAGATACTCTATCCACCCTAGTGCTACTAAAATGTACTGCGNCTTAATCCTTAATACACACATCTCGAGATACTCTATCCACCCTAGTGCTACTAAAATGTACTGCGATTTATGAGATATTTACTAGTGGAACAACATGAAGAGAGACATCGCTGAATAGCTAAGTGCCCGAACTTCTAGCAAGTCAAATTAGAGCACCAAAGACCAGGAGGGATGACTCAAGATATCAGCATATCCACCTGGAAGTGGGAAGAAGTAAATATGGATTTTATTATGGGTCTACCTCAGACTCATCGGAAACATGATTCAATCTGGGTACTAGTAGACCGGATGACTAAGTTAGCACACTTCCTCCCAGTTAAAACTACAGATTTAGCTGAGGACTATGCTAGGATTTATATCCAGGAGTTGGTCAGACTTCATGGGGTTCCATTATCCATTATCTCAGACAGAGGTACCCTGTTCACCATGCATTTCTGGAAGTCTTTTTAGAATGGACTTGGTACCCAGGTCAAGCTCAGCACAACTTTTCACCTGCAGACAGATGGACAAGCTGAGCGAACTATTCAGACCCTAAATGATATGTTGAGAGCTTGCGTGATTGATTTCAAGGGTAGTTGGGATGATCGCTTGCCTCTCATCGAGTTTGCTTGCAACAACAATTACCACTCTAGTATTCAGATGGCCCCATTTGAAGCATTATATGGCATGAACTATAGATTTCCTGTCGAGTGGTTTGAGGTTGGTGAAGCTACTTTAATCGGGTAAGACTCAGTTCATGAAGCTATGAAGAAAGTACAGCTCATCCGAGAAAGATTGAAAACAGCTCAGAGTCGTCAGAAATGTTATGATGATGTGAGGAGCAGAGAATTGGAGTTTGTTGTGAATGACTGGGCTTATTTTAAAATTTCACCCATGAAAGGGCTAATGAGTTTTGGGAAAAAAGGAATGCTCAGTCCAATATATGTGGGACCCTACCAAATTTTAAGGTGAATTGGCAAGGTAGCTTATGAGCTGGAATGTCCTTCAGAGTTGGCATTTGTGCACCAAGTATTCGATGTATCACTATTGAAGAAGTGCATCGGTGATCCAACTTCAATTATGCCATTGGACAGTGTGGGAGTGAAAGATAGTCTCTCATACGAAGAGGTCCCAGTCCAGATCCTTGACCGTCAGGTTTGTAAATTGTGGAACAAGTAGCTTCGGTCAAAGTCTTGTGGAGGAATTGACAAGTTGAGGGAGCTACGTGGGAGGCCGAAGCAGATATGATAGCTAGATACCTCTATTTATTCCCTTCCGGCTCAGTTTCAGTTTAAGGTGTCAATTTTCTCCCCAAAAATGCTTTTAGTTCATGTGTTCCAGTTTCTTTAATGTAAATGAATATGTGTACGATTAGTGAATTCAGTTAGGATTTATGATTCAGATCGGAGGTAGTCATTCCATTAGTTTTCAGCTTTCATGATCAGTATTTGAGTATAAAGATTGCCATTCTCTACGTTCCTGCATGTTTTCCAACATTCGAGGATGAATTTTCCCAAGGGGGAGATATTGTAATGCCCCATAAACTTAAGGACTAGACCCCAGACTTAAAACGGAGAAAAATGGAAAATTTGTACTAGGTCAAAGAACGAGTCCATGAGTCGCTAAGAGACTCGTGGTGAGGACTTTGAACTTGATTGAAAAATTTGGAAAAGGGGCTGACTATGGGTGTGACCACGATTCGTGGGGTGATCCGTGGTCAGTGTTGGATTGGGAGATTGGAAAAGTTAGGTAGTCTACTCAACGGGTCCTCACCACGACTTGTTTGGGGCACCAGGAGTCATGGTGTAGCCCGTTCTGAATCCGAGAAAATTTTAGGAAATGTACCTAACGAGTGGGTCACCACGAGTCATCAGGTACACCATGACTCATGGTGTCCACCATAATGACCAGTATGATATTTTTTGCAGTGCATTTGACGATTGTGCCAACGAGTAGTGGTCACTGGGCACGACCTGTCAGGTCCCTTGTGGAGGCTTGACAGTAAGGTTTTCTTGCGAATTTTCTAAGGGTGTTTCAGTAATTTCCTAACCCCCTAGACTCTAACCTATGTTGTTTTTGCCTATTTTAAGGGAATTTAGAGCGGCTA
The DNA here is from genome assembly GCA_018107945.1 of Datura stramonium. Taxonomy (NCBI): domain Eukaryota; kingdom Viridiplantae; phylum Streptophyta; class Magnoliopsida; order Solanales; family Solanaceae; genus Datura; species Datura stramonium. Next base: position 266,894 of record JACEIK010001562.1, on the reverse strand, counting down.
AAAGATATCCCCCTCATTTCCACTCAGATTATTTAGAAATTTGCGTAAGTCTTCTCTCAAAGCTCTCAATCGAGGTCTAGGGTTCTTCATCAATTGCAGCAATTCAAGCTTCTTTCTCCAGGAACATTTTAGCTAGGTATGTGGGAATTCAACAAGGAAATAGTTCTTCCCTTGTGTCTCCAAAATTTCTCCTTATTTCTCTCTATCAGTTCTAGCCCTGAAACTATCGAATGTTAAGAAATTATATGTCATACCTCATTTAATTCATGTGGAATATTACTGTATGTTAATTATAGCTATTTTCCACTATCTTGTGACTGAAATGATGTTTGTTCTCGTGAAGTGAAACTTAGCCCTAGTCCTCGAATGTAGAAAATCTGGAATCTTGCAATAATGATTAAACAATGAAATTTTCTTGATTCTTTTAGTGTTGAGGATTCCCATATTGTTAGTTGGTGCTGAAAATTTTGTCATATTGATATCAGTGCAGTTCAGTTAAAATTTTAGAATACTCAGTGTCAGTCAGAAATGTCAGCTGATCAGTTTGACTGGAGATATTCTCAAGGTGTCAGCAGTACTCCCAATTCTAAGAAAAAGACTCAGAACTCAAATTTAGTGGTTCACTAGGTGGTCATAACATTTTTAGATAAGAAGCTCACACCAGCCTTAGGAACCCACTTGTAGATTTTATCTTGTTCTTTAAACGGTTACGACGCTTCCAAATAAGCAGCTCTGACCAATCTTAGAACCCAAATACAAAATCCGGTCTGATAAGACTTCATGGTGCTTCAAGATAGGTACTCCTGACTAGTCTTGGACCCCAGTTTTGAGCTATCAGCTTATTAGTCAGTGTAGAAATATATAGTGGGAGTTTGACTTATCACCGAACGGGCAAGGGTTCCAGCGCACCCAGGTTCCTAGAACTACGTTGCCGCCGTAGGATATACTTTTATTGGCCTCATGGCCCCAGGCTCTTGTGATCACCCAGTTCATGCCTCTATACCCTGGCAAGGTATATTGGGTCCTACCGATGGGGTGTGTATATCAGACTCCACTTCTAGCTCACGTGGTTATATGTCGATTATAGACTCTCCCACTAGTCACAGTTTAGCTCCGTTCAGCTTAGTCTTAGTTTAACCCAATTCAACTCAGTCTCTGCTTTTCTCAGTTCAGAACAGTTTCAGACTACTTAGTGTAGTTATGAGTTCAGTATAATCTTACAGACCAGTTCTCAGATTCATAGCATGTCTTTGACCATCAGACAGGGTCATTTAGACCATCTCAGTTTATTAAAGTTATTTCTGTTTCAGCAGTTTTAGTTGGTCATTGCATGTCTGTTCAGTACAGTTATTTATTCCATTATGTTATGCCTTCTCCCGCTTACTAAGTACATTCAAAGTACTGACGCATACTTTTATGTTGTATCCTTTTATGATACAGCTGCAGGATCACAGTCACAACCTCGTTAGCTGATCGTTCTTAAAAGATCTCAGTTGCACTACTGGTGAGTGCTTATCCTTTGAGGACGAAGATCATTTCATTCAGTTACATTTTCTTTTCTTATTTAAAATTGGAGTTAGCTGGGGGCTTGTCCCAACAACTCATCAGTTGTAATGGCTTTCAGACACAGACTTGGTTTTCATACCTATAGTTTTGTTAAGAGGTTTTAAACATTATGTCCCAGCTGTAATGATACTAATGTTTTACCTTAGTATTTTAAAAGATTCCGCTATATTTATATATTTTACTCAAAATGCCAGTGTATGATAGGCCAGGGGTTGACTTGGGGTTACTTGTGACCTCAAGTACCGTCTTGTATCCAGGGTGTAAACTCAAGGCGTGACAATCTATGTCTGAAAGCCATCTACAAAAGATGAGTTGTTGGGACAAGCCCCTAGCTAACTCTAAAGTCTAACTGAATTAAAATGATGTCCTCGAAAACTGAGGACTCACCACTTCTACTGCTGATATCACCCGATGAAGATCTACTGACAAAGCTGAGGTTGACAACCTGCGCCTGTATCATAATATGATACAACATAGAAAGTATGTGTTATTACTTTGAATGTACTAAGTGGGAGAAAATATAACATAATGAATAAATAACTGAACTGTAATGACATGTAATAACCAACTGAAATACTGAAACTGAACAAACTGAAATATAACTAAAATGGTTAAAATGACCCTATATGATGGTCATAGACTTTCCCTAATTCTATGATATTGATTTGAGCTAACTATACCTAACTGAGTAAACTAAAACTATTCTGAGTTGAGCTAAACTGAAACTGTACTGACTAGTGGGAGAGTCTATAACTGACATATAGTCACGCGAGCTAGACGTGGAGTCCAATGGTACACCCCATTAGTAGGACCCAATAAACCTTGCCAGGGTATAAAGGAATGAACCGGGTGATCACAAGTCTGGGCCCATAGGGCCAATAAAATCACCTACGGTGGCAACGTAGTTTTGGCAACTTGGGTAAGCTGGAACTCCGGTCCGCTTGGTGCTAAGTCATACTCTCACTGGATAGTCCTATACTTACTACTAAGCTGATAGCTCGAAGCTAGGGTCTAAGAATAAGTCAGGGATACCTATCTAGAAGTATGCTGAGAGTCTTATCGGACCGGATTCTGTAACTTGTGTTCTTAGACTTGCTAGAGCTGCTTATCTTGAAGCGTCGTAACCATCTAAAGAACAAATTGAAACTGAATTTGGGGGTTCTAAGACTGGTAAGAGCTGCTTATTAGGAAGTTTCATAACTATCTAAAGAATCACTACAATCTGATATCTGATATCTAAGTCTAATAACTGATATCTAGGAGGCACCACCGACACCTCAAGGAAACACTGTAGTCAAACGGATCAACTGACATTTGTGAGTAATATTGAGTACACTGATATTCTGACTAAAGATGGAATACCATGCAATTTAATAAGATTTCAACTAGTTTTAACAATATGGGGATCCCAAAATTGATAGAATCAAGCAATAGGAAATAACAAGTCCAATACGCAAAATTCTAATTTACTGAATTGAGAAGCTTGGGCTAAATCATTCTACAAGATTCAAATTTCCTCAAAATTTCTAGGAATTTGGAAAAATGTGGCAGCTAATATCATGAATAACATTCCATTTGAAATTTATAGAATTTTGTCTGAAATCCTTCTACATTTCGAAACCACAGGGCTATAACTAATAGAAAATTTAGAAAGGGTTTTTGGGACACAAGGGAAGAACAATTCCCTTGTTGAATTCCCACATAGCTGGTGAAAAATTTTCCGAAGAGAATCCCTTGAGAATATGAGAAGAAACTAACTGCCCTAACTCTTACTCAGAGTGTTTCTGAGAGAAATCTTAGGAACTGATTTTATGAGGGAATGAGAGGGGTGAAGTAATCATCGATTAGCCTTCTAAATTCCTTGGAAATAACCCAAATTGACATAGTTTAGGGATTAAAAATTTTAAAAATTTACGAAAATATCCCTTGGGTAAAATCCGGAAAAACTACTGATAGGGACAAAGGGGTCACTCAACGGGTCGTTGGTTGAGGCCATGACTCGTTAAGACTAGTCGTTGGTCTTGAGGCCTATGTTATGGGCTCACTGGAACTAATAACGAGAGGGACCACGACTCATTGGATGAACCAATGGGTCGCTAAAACCTCCTGTGGTCACAGGATGAGAATTTTGGGAGGCCTAATAATGGGCAACACAACAACTCGTTGGTAGACTCAATGGGTCATTGTGTAGAGTCATTTTAAACCTTTATTTTCTTTTTTTTCCTTTTTTACCTTCCCATGATCTATGTACCCCTACTCTAGCCACCCTCAACTTAGGAATTTTTTCTGGGTTGAGGTTCACAATATCAAAGGAGGGACCAGGGCCAAAACAGGTTAATTATGAAAAATGGGTAAGGTTAATCAGTTAGTCATCGAAAAATAGTTCATTTAAGGCTTAAAATCGGGATCAAGGAAATCATATAATTTTGGTAGGGCGATTTAAGCTAAAGTGGGCTAAACAAAAATGGCCTATGATCCTTTCATAACCAACCATCCTAAAACCTATGTAAAAACCAACCGGGCAAGTTCTAGATCCTCTACGCAATATTGAACTAGGAAAAGACCTCACTCCCTCATGGTAGATATTTTCCATTCATTCTACTTGTCTGGTTCATACATGGATAACTATAACTACTCATTATAATACACTAAATGACATAAAAAGATCTACAGAAATTATGTTTTTCAATCAACAAGTACACAGCTATCCATCAAAAAATTTTAAATGGGTCAATTTTTCAAAGCATCAAAATTAGTGGTATTTTGTTGGCTAAGTAATCCGAAGCTATTTTCTAACTAAACAAAAACATCCTAAACATTTCGGTTCAACTAGATAGCATACTCGAGGGAAAAGAAACACGTCAAGAAAAACCCTCGGACGAATCCAAAAATCCCAAAAACATAGAGGTACACCCGCTCCCCTTTTGAAAAGCATGCTTCATCCCCAAAGCATAGAATACAAAACACTGGGGAAAGAGTCATACCTGTAGCGCACTAAGAGCTCATATCATCCTGCGGAGGTGGTACCTTCGCTGCAGTCATGGCGTTAGTGGTGGCCAACGCACTCAGTGGAATATCAACGGGGGTAATGGTCACCCCCTCAACAGTAGTGGTCACTTTTGTAACCTCTAGAATAATTGGGACTGAATGTGGCTCACCCCAAAGGATCCCTGCCACCCATAAGCTCGGCATGAGTAGTGGTGGAGCTACCCACTCCTCTCACTCTCTCAAGCAGCTCCGACCTATGCTCGTCGTGAGTCTGCTGACTCTCTAACCTTGTCTGTTGCGCTCTTTTTTTTCCTTCTTTCCTCTTCTTCTTTAGGGTCTCGTCTCCAACATTCTCCGAGACCCTCTTTTTCCCTTTTCCTCTATCATCTCCTATTAGCTCCCAATATGCCTCCAAATTAAGCTCATCATCTATCCCGATGTCGAGCCCAGAAAGAGTGGGGATGCTAGAATTGCCGGCTACAAAGATGACAACTCGGTCACATGGCTCCAAACAGCCTCCAATTCCTCACGGAGGCTACCAATGCCATTTTTCTCGGCCATACACTCATTGAAATGACTCTTAAAACTGTCGAGTTTGGAATGTAAAACTCATGCAGCTACCTCAATCTCAGCCTTCATCCAAGGATTTATGTTCTCCATCATAGACTACACCTTTCTCTCAGTCACGGTTAGTTTCTTTGCCATCTTTTGGAGAAATTCTTGAGGCACAAACATGTATCCTACTACGGTTTGGCTCGAAAAGCCCATAGGTGGTGCAACTGAGGTGATGAGAGCAATCTCTAAATGACCGACTTCTGTAGGCGATGTCTTGTCCTACTCCTGTGAGGTGGGGAATTCACCTACTAGCCCCCAAGTACTCGTGGTACCGAGACTGCAGTAAAAATTCATGCTCGGCTCACCGAGTTTATTTCATCCCAGATCAACCCAATGTCTACTGTTCATTGTCCTCCAATCAACCGCTCTTCACCATGGTGCATTTTGAGAACTGCCTCCATACATAACCTGCGTACGAGACTCGGGAATGGGGTAGTAGTGCTCTATCCCATAGCTCAATCTCGAATCTCTTCTGCGATGACCCTAGAAATGTTGATGGCTTATCGTGACATGATACACGCCACCAATGCTGCTATGTCTGCATTGAGGGTATTTTTGTTCACTTTCGATGCCAACCTATGGCGAACTAGTGTCCAGCAGGCTATTGCCATGAAATTGAATGAGTTCTTAGTGACATTCTTTCCACTAGTTACCTATTTTGCGTCCTCCTTATCTTCATCAATGACCCCAAACAGCTACTTAATCTAAATCTTCCTCTCCTCAAAGCCTAATTACTTGATCTTCTTCATGGCATCAACCCGATAGTTAAACTCTGGTGTAGTGTGGGGTGAAATGAACTGATACCCATATAATACCTGAGCAATGGTACACTCGGATATCTCAATAATTCAGCCTCGCACCATGACTCTCTCCAACATGGGTTGATCTTTGAATTTCTACCCCTCTTTTGATTTCTGTTCCATGGTATCCAAAAATTGGCATAGAACTCCCGAACAATCTCCGATGTGTATCGATCGGGGATTCTAGCCATCCATTTAAACACTTAGTAGCTGAATATCCACTTCATCTCCTCCATCTCATTCAGTGCAATGGTGAGGATCTCTGGCTCTTCTTAAATACTCTGCCTGGGGTTGTTCTTAGTAGTGAGAGCGAGACCCTATTCATATATCTTATGTGCACCTGGTACTCTCCACCAAATAGTACGGTTCTCCCTATGTGGAGTCTGATTTTGCTCAGAATTGGATGCCTCATCGCCGAATTAGGCCTCCTCAGAACCCTCATTATCTTTAGAGCCATTATCGTACTCTTGGACTCTTTCCTCAGCTCCCTCCTCAGACTGGAGACATCAGTAGATGTGGTAGAGGCTGCCTCGGCCTAGGCATTAGCTTTTTCCCTAGTGGTTTGGGTCCCATAAGTGTCAGATGTATCGACCCTGTATTCTTCCACTAAACCACAAGAGGAGGTGTCTGCATGCTCAGAGTAGAAGGGCTCATCTCTCAATGCCCTCGGAGTAGTGGTCTCTACTCTGGTAGCTTTGACTTTGGCGGATTTGGCTGCTTTCTTCTTCAAATTCATTGTACCTGTGGAAAAAAAGGGTTAGTACTTCATATCTAAGGAAAAGAAACCAAGAAACTATCCTCTGAATTTCTTTCATGGGTCAACAATACGAGTCGTACCTAGAAGATATGATCCGTATTGAGACTCGTAACATCTTCGGTCATAGTCATGACTCTAAGGTATGATTCGTTCCATGAAGGTACAATCCATACCACAAGTCGTATGAGGATACTTCTTAAAACCGATTGTTCTGTATTTTTCCACGACTCATGGTATGACTCGTAAGTCAATTCCACAAGTCATAGGAAGGATCATACAGTTGCCTTGCGACTTAACCCTTTCTAAACTCCTGGTATTATTTCCAGGTACTACTCCTATTAGGATACCATGGGTTGTACTACGTTTTGTACCAATGACTAGTCATACCTTTGTCTTGGGACAGGCCCAATGAGCCATCCTACAAGTCATAGTGTGAAACCACGAGTCATAGGAAGGCTTGTGAAGCTTGTCCTTGCCTCTGTTCAAGTTAGATTTCCAAGTAAATTCAATTTATGTTGGGTACTCAGAATTCCCCAATTCTACGAATGCATTTTTCAAAATATTTTTACTACCCATTCTTGCCTTTTTGATTCACAACTCATAACTCATTTAATAGCAGTTTAAATTCATTTGTAAGCATTCTCGAATCCTACCTAGTCAACACAGTCATAATGCAAATTTCTGGTCATTATCCTCATTTATTTATCATGAATTTTAAGGACTCCCAGATGTTAAACATATTTATACGAGCTCAAAGGTCATTTTTCCCGCCTTGAAGCATAGTAAATTACTTGATTTTTTCAATCTCTTGCTCACTTCGAGTGTGTGCCAGTGACTAGGGTTGGACTTCGATTTGGGCAGTGTTAATCGGGCAAAATTTTTTCTCAATGATCTTTGTTCGTGAGTTACAGGTGTGAGGGAAGTTTGGTAAGTGTTCATGAGTTAAAGTTTTGAGTGAGTGGGAGAATGGTTTGAAGATTTTAAAGTTTAAATAGTTTTAGGACAAATTTTAAAATAATTGGGTTGAGTCGGATCGACTTAAGTGATTTGGCCCATCACGACTCGTACCATGAGTCGTAGGAAGGACCTAGGACTCGTAGATGAGGTTTAGGAAACTTACCTGTTAACTTACAAGCACATTATATGACTCGTACTATGAAGGTATAAATTGTACCACGAGTTGTAGGTCACTCTGAATTGGAGATCCATACTTTGAATAGTTCATATGTACAGTGAGTACTACGACATGTACAATGGAGTTACGAGTCATAGGACCAACCGTACTGTGAACTCATGCACTAGGCCATATCTCTAGTTCTCACCAAGACTCATACTACGGCACGTACAATGCTCTTACAAGTTGTACTGAGGCTCGTAGTATTAGTCTGCACTGTAATTTTTCTGCAACCTGTTTTTGTTTCACCTGCACACTAAGCACACATAAGTTAATAGACTTTGTTTGCCTCCTAAGAAGAGCTTGATTTAATGTCGTGGCATGACGCAGGTGGTTCAGTTAGTTATACTTCACCAGACCACCTCATGGGTTGCTTCCCAAAAAGCTCCTGATTTAACATTGCGGCACGACCCAAGTATCTTGACTAGTCAGACTTCGTCAAGAAACATAGACTCATCCTCCACTGTTGGGACCACTCTAAACTCATTTGGTTGCTTCATTGACCAGCGACATTGAAGGTGACCTCCTCTTTATTAAGCCATAATTTCAATTGGCCATCCTCCACATCTACTAAATCCCTTCTAGTGGCGAGGAATGGTCTCCTTATGTCAAACTTTAAATCAAGGATCACGAAGTCTGCTAGGAATATGAATTTGTCCACCTTTACAAGCATATAAGACAGGATCCCCACATGCTTCTTCATAGTTCGATCGGCCATTAGTAGCCGCATAGTAGTCGGTGTGGGCGTTCCTAATCCAGTTGCTTGAGCATAGCTAATAGCATCAAATTGATGCTTTCTCCCAAGTCACAGAGTGCCTTCGCAAACTCAACATCACCAATAGTACATGAAGTGGTGAAGGTGCCTGGTTCCTCATTTTTTTGGGCAAGGACCTGTGAGGCTATGGCGATACAATGATTTAAGTTACCCACGGGCTCATAGCTCATGGACCTTTTCTTGGTAACAATGCCCTTCATAAACATGGCGTATCTCAGCATCTACTCCAATGCCTCGACAAATGGTGAGTTTACAGAAAATTGTTTCAGCATAGGTAGGAACTTCTGAAACTTACCATCTTCCACCTTCTTCTTCATTCTTTAAGGGAACAGTGGCGGTGGTCGTGTGATAGCCTTATAAATATATGTGGCCCCTAGTTTCTTTCCATGTTCCACTTCAAGCTCCTTCTCAACAACTGGAGCCTCAGTTAACTCAGCTTCTTCCTGAAGTTCTTGCTCAGCAACCTCTTCATCATCATCAATCAAGCTCTCCTTCTTCCTTTGCAGTTGAACTACAACTGGCAGAGGGGGGTCAATTGTGGTCTTTCTTACTCCTTGTCATCACAGCCATACAGTGAATTTTATTCTTCGGATTTTGGATTGTGTTGCTAGGTAGTGATCCCTTTTGCCTAGGGTTCAAGGATGCTGACAGTTTACCTAGCTGCTGCTCTATTTTCTTGATGGTCGTGGCATATGATTCGACTCTCTGACCCATGCCGTATATATCTCCACGAATGTCTTTCAGTTGATCGCCCATGGATCTCACCTTTTTTAACATCTAAGCCATCATTCTCTCTAACTTTGATTGTCCAGCCTCCCTCTTACGTGCATTAGGAGGCACATACAATCCTGCTCGGTCGTTGTGATAACCATCATTCCTTCTTTATTCTCCCTCTCGCTCATGGTCTCAGCTTCTATCTCTGTATCGATTTCAGTTGAAGTTGTCTCGATATTAATTTCGACCTTGATTTTTAGAACCTTGGCGCCAAGTGTCTTGTCTAGACCCTTGGGCATTAGCCCAAAAATTATCCACCTGGTTGTCCAAGAAGTTTGCCTCCTCCTGGAATCTAAATGCTTTGGCCCTGTTTCCTATCCCTGTGTTCCCAATGCATTAACTTTTCTAGCTCCAGCGCCCGTTATATGATTCGTGAGTAGGTCCAATGATGTGCTCATGTGGGCCAATTCTTGATCACGTTCCTCCTCTTTCTTTCATTGGTCCGCAGTCATACCAACATCATATGTACCAGCAGCTGCTTCGCTTCACGGGTGTGCCATGCCTTATTAGTTTTGGTTTAGTTTTGTCCACTCTATCAAGAATAGTGGTAGCTTGCTCCAAAGTATGAATCATCAGTGCTCCTCCCGCCACAGTGTCTGCTACAGCCTTAGTACTATTGTTCGATGATCTGTAGAAATTATCCAACAAATTGTCATCAGGAATTTTATGGTTTGGGCACTTGGTCAACTTCTTCTTAAATCTCAACTAGGTTTCATGCAGTGCCTCAATTTTTAGTTGATATAAATTGTATATCTCGTCCTTAATCTATAGCATCCTGGAGGGTGGGAAGAATCTCTCTAGAAAAGATTGTTTGAGCTCCTTAAGTCATTCGGCAACTCTGATAACCATAAAGTGGCCTCCTCAGACAGAGAGAATGGGAAAAGTCTCAACCTTACCGCATCCTGACTAATAGTAGGCAACCTGTATGCCATGCATATTCCAACAAAGTAATTAAGTACAGGTTGGCATCATCAGCTACATGACCACTAAACACCCCTTTCATATTCAGCAACTGTACCATGGTGCTAGTGATGTTAAACTTTGCCCTAGCAGGCAAAGGTAGTGGTACAATAGCTCTGATTGACCTGACCTCATCAATATCCAGGTCATACTCATCAAAGAATTGAGGGGCATATCTCTTGCCTCTATTGCCTCTTCCATGGCAACCCGCGTTCACAACTTCATCTCGAGCATCATCGGCTTCATAAAGTGCAGCTTTCTGAGCTAGCTCAGCTTGCCTAGCTTCTTCATCAAGACAGGTATCTCTCTGTTCTTATTTCTCCATCCTTCACAGTGTTCTTTCAATTTCAAGCTCCAAAGGAATCAGGGGGTTTCTACTCCATCGAGTACTTAGCATTCACCAAGAGACAACCTGTGAGTGTCAAAAACAAAAAGAAAATGTAAATGAGGAAATAACAACCAAAAGTTAAATATAATAAATTAATCTAATCTTAGTCGTATTCCTCGGCAACGATGCCACTTTTTGCTATCACTCAAACTCACACTCCTAACAAATTGTCAATAAAAAAACCCAACAAAGAGATTGGGATCGAACCCACGGGGAATATTGTAAGAACTAGGCAATGTACGTATTTAATCTTTTGGTGGGTTATCTACAAATTGGGGGGGGTTATAGAAAAATAATTGTAAAACAAATATAGAAAAATAATTGTAAAACAAATGTAAAAATCATGTGTTATTAATTAAGACTCGCAATAAACTAGGGTAAGTGTTCCTTATGGGTTCATATCTACTTCGGGTTTACACTCGTGATCAATCCCAATGTTTGCAGAACTGATAACTAGGGTCATCCAAACGTCTGGTTCGTCCATATTGAATTACTATACTCAATCATCGGGTTAGGTCTCATGAGCGATTTCAAATTAACCGTTATCACATTATTCCAAATTAATAATCCTGCGACCGTAGCTCAAGTTATACAATGATCACAAAAATCAAGGCTTTGTTGCAATTCTCTTTTCCTAATCTCTACCTCTCTAGGTTTAAGCAAGTAAAAAAAATTTGAGCAAGTCCTAATGTTGCGCTTTGTTAAGAAATATTAAATACGAAGAGAATACAATACAAACTTTTAGCATTGGTTTCGAATCACTTTGTGTAACCCTAGTTTGTTAATCCACCATGGTTCCCACAACCCTAGTTGTGGAGGTTTTAGCCTCTCGTCATTGTAAGATTATGATTAGTATTCATAGAAAAATACATAATTAAATACTTACAATGATGATTGAAAGAAAATCTATTGTGAATATTGCAATAGAATATAATGAATAAAACAAGAACAATTGAGAAATCCAAGTTTGGATTATCAAGAATTGCTCTCCAATGCTGTCAAAAAATAATTACAAAATTGATAACAATTCACAACGAACTAATTCTAACCTTCTCTAACCGAAAAAAACATAAAACACATTTATACAGATAAATAAATTTCTTTTCCTAAGTTAACAGGGAAATAATCAAATCTGGCGTCGACATATCCTACTACTCATCATACGACCTGTAATAGGTTTGTATGGGTCGTGCCTTGCTCTCGTATATTCCTTGGCTTTTGCAGAATTGGCTAAGTGTTTGCATCTGGTATGACTCGTAACATGATCCTAGGATTCGTACAATCGAATTGTGGTTTGGCTCTGAGAACTCTTGCATCTTCTGATGTTTTCTATGAGTGTCTTTGTATGCCTCGTACCTTGCTCCTATGACTCGTAACAACTTGTTACATCATGTGTCCTGCTAAGTCCTTATAATCACTGATGCTTCCCACGACTCCTGGTATGGGTCATAGGTACATGCTATGATCCGTAGGTGCTACCCGAATCAGGACACTTCACTTGTGCAACTTTCTATAAAGTATTCCATCACTCCAGTTATGGCTTATATCATCTTGGCACGACTCTTACTAAGAATCGTACTTTGCCTTTACTTTATTCCATTCTTCTGAGATTTTCCACGAGTCTCAGTACCACTCATACAATCGAGGTACGTCTCGTATTGAGATTAGTACTTTGCTGCTTTTCTGCACTTTTCTGCATCTTTTGCACATTTTTGTTCGAAAACCTATTTTGCCTAAAAAACAAAGTAAAAAAACCTCATATCCGTATAAACAAACCTAAGTACATGCTATTTTCCCAGTTTTAAGCGTCGAAAGTGCTGTAAACTCACAGCACATCACTTCCTACATTGAGTTATTATACATTTTCAAACCCCTGCCAATGTTAGTTTCTTCTTCAAATGAGGTACTATTATCCTCTTCACTGGGTTCTTCCTCAAATTTTTGCATGGATTGAGAAGTGATACTAAAATAAGAAAGAATTAGCAAATTGTAATGTGAACAAGATTCATTCTCTATCAAATTTCCTTGGACTTGTTCACTCAAGTTATCGTACGCCTCTCTTTCATCACATTGTGATAGAATTCTCACATGAGAATAATAAATAAAAAGGGAAGGATCGCTCCCAAATTGAGGTATATCTTCACTTAAAACATTGGCCTCGTGAATTTGTGGTGAAAGTTCTATTTCATTTGAAACAAATATATCATCAATAAGGTCATACCACATGAGACAATCAAGGTCAAACTTGTCTTCAACTTGCAATTGTTAACATGAATTATTGGCTTTTACACTTTTCAAATCTTCTTTAAAACTAAATTTCCTTACTTCATGCAATTGTTGGTCCAACTCTTCATTCATTTCTTCTTTATTGACCTGCACATTTGTAACACAAACACTAGAAAAAAGAATGAGTTAATTGGTTAGAGCTTGAACAAGAATCTCTCACACTTATGTACTCTGTTCTTTTAATCTCTTCTTTTTTTCATCACTCAAATGCACTGCTTCACTCTCTAATTTACCTTCAAAACTCAGATAACTCAATTTTGTCAACTCATTCTTACTTTTTGACAACTCACTCTTTTCACTCATCACTTCCTCTTCTTTTTCTTCTCTTGAGTTGTCAAGTTTCTCACCCTTACTTCTCTCTTTCTTTTGTCGCTCATCCTTACTTTACATGGTGTGAAGAAGTTTGTCCATGTACTAGCTTCCATGTACTTGCCAAGAATTCCACTTTTATCTCTTGGAGGACTTCTAAGGTCAACTCTAATTTTAGGTTTCTCCAACCTATTGTTATTACCCCTCTTGCATTCTTTTTCCCTTTCAAACACCTCCACTGATCTTTTAACCCTTAATTGATCTTCTTGAATCTCCATAGGTGCCAAAGAAATAAGGGGGAAATCTTTTTTCCATCATTTTTACCAAGGAATACCTATTCTTTTCTATGTCATATGAAACTTTTCTATAGAGGTACCATGGCTTTCCCAATAATACATGACATGTGTATAAGGGAACCACATCACACCAAACCTCATCTTTGTATCTTCTAAGATTAAATAGCACTAGCACTCTCCTGTCTACCTTCACTTCTTTGAAGGTGTAGGGTGAAGCATGCTTAACATAATATAAATCCACCTTTTTAACAAAGTAAGAACTGACTAAGTTGTGACAAATATTTTTATCAATTTTTGTTTAACACAAATTAGACAATACTTCCCTTCTAGTTTGAAAAACCTTGTTAACTCTAGTAAGCTCATGGCATCTTCTAGCACTCCTCCTGTAACACCCCGGAACTTTCCTAGACCAAACTCAGACCTTACAAGAGAAATCCAAAAGAACCCAAAAACGTTGCCTAAGAACGACTGAGACAACGAGTTGTGGTGAGCTCCAACGACTCGTTGTGTCATTTGTGGTCAACCCTGCTTGGTCCTTCTGGAACTAATAGGACATGGAACGACCCATTACGAGAAACAATGATTTGTCCTATCACTCATTAGTCCCCTAGCTCAAAACTCCTTTTCAGGACCCCATGACTCAACCAACGAGTCATTGTGTGATACAATGACTTGTGGTGTGAGTCATTGGTGGGGATTCCCAAAAACATCCTTCAGTGACAATGAGTGGTAACGACCCCTTGTATGACACAACGAGTCATTGTGACCACCCGTGGTGCCCCAATAGTCTTAAATCATCAATCAAGACAGGAAGAGATTGGATCCACAGACATAGCATTGATAATTGCATGGATTGGGGTTGAAAACCTAAAATTTCTATACACTTGATTGGAGACTTAAATTCATGAATTAGAGAAGAAATTAGGAATGAGGGTGGAAGAAATCCCCCATTCATGGTCCTGAATTCTTGGGTAAATTGACTTCTATGTTGGTATTCAAAGCCAAAGAGAATTGAGGAAGAAAATGAGGAGGAACTCTAGCTTGATCTTGGAAGAGGATTTCAATTCAATGCATGCATCTGAGAATAATGACTTAGACTAGGCTAAATCCTCTTAAAACACTAATTAATGAGCTCAAAATGATGTCATTAGGGAATTAGGAGCTTAGGAAATTACAAAACTACCCCTCAAAAACCATATAAAATTCCAGACTACTAGCTACAACAACCCATCCAACGAGTAGTTGTAGGACTTGACGGCTCATTGGATCTATCCATTGTTCCCAAAGTATTTATGTTACTCTTCTGAGTTCTTGACCAACGACTAGATAGGACGAGTAATTATACAAAATGAGAACTCATCACTCCCCTCATCGTCACCACTACCTCACCTGCTTGATTTTTCACTCCAAGCAACAGATCCATACCATGAATCATTAATCGCCACAACAAGTCGTGGTATATATCCTTTGTCCTTAAACCAACTTCCGCCCCTTTTCTGAACTCCACTCAATGAATCCTTACAATGAACCGTTGAATGAACTAATGAGCCATTGCTAGACTCATTGTTTCTAGGAGGCCTTACTTGGATGTTTACAATGTATCACATAAGGAGTCGTTATTCCCAATAATGAATCATTCCTTGAGCTGTTCTATGACTATGGTGCAGATTTTCTTACTTTATTCTATTTCAACCCTCGGGTTTAACCTTAGGTACTTTTGAGGTGTTACAGTAGCCAAGGGGAAGCGACTATTGCCATAAATTCAGAAAACTCAAACACCTCATCAAAGAATGTCCTCTCCATAAACAGGTTCAGTACAGGAACAACTCTGAGAAGGCACCTAAGAGGAACCGGGTGCTTGAGATGTTCAGAAGAAAAGAGGCAATTGATATGTTGGTGAACCAAGCTTTGGCTGTCCGGGTAAAATCCTCAAGTGATTCTGAGGATGAAGACACTCAGGAAGATTCTTCTATGCTTGCTCTAGTTGATGGACCCTAACATTATGAATCCATATTTGCATTGATGGCAAATAAAATAATGATGATGACGAGGAGGAGGTAAACTTTCTTGACATTCAGAAGAATATCAAAACTTATTCTTAGAAGGAGCTAAGAGCTCTGCATAATGTATTAATAGACGCATATCACAATCTCATTAAAAAAGACATGTTAGATATTGAATTAGAGGAATTTGAGGTAGAAAAAAACTCCCTTTCTGATAAACTTACCAGGCTAAATGAAGAATTTAGGGCAGCATCAAGAGAAAACTCACTACTAAATGATAAGCTTGTAGTGAAACCAAATTTGAATTGGCAAATGAGCTTAAGAAAGTCAAACTAAATAACTCAGATGCACTGGTTCACTCTCTATTTTACCTCTCAAACTCACATCACTCAATTTTGTCCACTTATTCTTACTTTTTGAAAACTCGTTGTTTTCACTCATCACTTCCTTTCCTTTTTCCTTTTTTGAGTTTTCAAGCTGCTCACCCTTACTTCTCTTTTTCTTTTGTCTGTCATCCTTACTTTTATTTGGTGTGGAGATGTTTGTTAGTGCACTAGCTCCCATGTACTTGCCAAGAATCCCTCTTTTATCCCTTCGAGGACTTCTAAGGTTAACTCTAATTTTAGGCTTCTCAAACCTGTTGTTGTTTCCCCTCTTGCATTCTTTCTCCTTTTCAAACACCTCCACTGATCTTTTCACCCTTAATTGATCTTCTTGAATCTCCATAGGTGATCTTTCTTCCATCATCTTTCACCAAGGAATACCTATTCATTTCTAGATCATATGAAGCTTTTCTATAGTGATACCATGGCCTTCCCAATAAGACATGACATGTGAATAACGAAACCATATCACACCAAACCTCATCCTTGTATCTTCAAAGATTAAATTGCAAAGGCACTCACTTGTCCATCTTTTCTCCTTTGAAGGTGTAGGGTGAGGCATACTTAACCAAAGATAAATCCACCCTTTTAGCGATGTAAGCATTGACAAAGTTGTGACAAACATTTTTACCAATTTTAGTAGCACACACATTAGACAATACTTCCTTTCTAGTTTGAAAAATCTTTTTAACTCTAGTAAGCTCATGGCCTCTTTTAGGACTCCTTCCCAAACTAGATCTTACTGGAGTACATTTAATAGGACTTGCACTCCCAACTCCAACATAAACACATTCATCACCATAACTAATCTCATTATAATCAGAAGATTCATCACTATAATATTCATCACAAATGTTATGGGTCTTACTCAAATCACAAATTTAATGTAAGTCTTCATAGATTTTGCTAGTATTTGTCACTCATTCTTTGCATTTGATTCCCAATCATCCCTACTATAATTATTCATTCCTTCAGTCTAATTTCTTTTAAAATATATAGAAGACATGCTTTAAAACAAGAGATTGTTAGTAGTAAAGTTGTTTCACATGCACTCCCTCACGTGTATCTTGTAGTGGTTGTCAACACTCGTATATCACACAATTAGGCTTTTACCCTCAAGCAATCTCACCTTTCTTGCCTTGTACCACACAAATGATACTCCTCAAAGATCTTCCATAAACCAATAACTCAAAAACTTCAAAGCAAGTTCCAATGTTTGGTTCAAAAATGGAGTATATGTCAAACAAAGAAAAGCACAATAAAACTATAATGCACTGGTGTCATGACCCAAGTCTATACCCTGGAAGAGACACGGTACATGGAGTCACAAGTAACTCCAAGTCAACTCATGGTCATCTGGGTAATATCATAGCGGAAGCTTTAAAAAAATAATTAAAAAACCATTTATGAAGAAGAACTAAATCATAAAGCATTATACAACTGAAAAAAAAAACTGAAAATCTTAATCTGTGTCTGAAAGCCATCTATCTGATGAGTTGTTGGGACAAGCCCCCAGCTAACTCTAAGTCTAACAGAATGAGAAATAACTGAAGAAAATAATATCGTCCTCGAAAGATGAGGACTCACCATTGATGCAACTGATAACTCCTGGTGAAGATCTGCTAACGGTGCTGAGACTGGGAACCTACAGCTATATCATAAAATGATATAGCATAAAAGGTATGCATCAGTACTTTGAATGTACTGCGTAAGTCAGAGAAAACATAAAATAGAGAATAAATAACTAAACTGTAAGGACATGTAATGACCAACTAAAATACTGAAACAGAATAAACTGAAACATACTGAGATGGTCAAAATGACCCTCTTTGATGGTCAAATACATGCCCTAAATCTAAGATATTGAATTTGAACAAACTATACTGAACTGTGTAAATCGAGACTGTTCTTAACTGAACTAATCTGAGATTGAAATGACTTGTGGGAGAGTCTATAACTGACATATAAACAAGTGAGCTACATGTGGAGTCCAATATATATACCCCATCGGTAGGACCCAATCTACCTTGCCAGGGTATAAAGGCTTGAAGTTGGTGATCACAATTCTGGGGCCATAAGGCCAATAAAAATAACCTACGGCGGCAACTTAGTTCTGAGAACCTGGGTGCGCTGGAACCACGGCCTACTCGGTGCTAAGTCCTACTCCCACTGGATAGTCCCAGACTGACTACTAAGTTGATAGCTCAAAACAGGGGCCCGAGAGTAAGTCAGAAATACCTATCTGGAAGTATCCTGAGAGTCTTATCGAACCGGATTCTGTAACTGGTGTTCTAAGACTAGTCAGAGCTACTTATATTGAAGCGTCATAACCATCTAAAGAACAACCTATATTATGAAGCTGGGGGTTCTAAGACTAGTCAGAGCTGCTTATCTAGAAGTGTCATAACCGTCTAAAGAACAAAAAAAATTGATATCTGAGTCTAATACTAATAACTGCAAGGACCCACTGACACCTCAAGAACTGACTGTAGTCATACTGATTAGCTGAAATTTCTAGACAATATTGAGTATGCTAATAATCTGACTGAGATTTCAACATATACTAACAATATGGGGATCTCAAGACTGATAGAATCAAGCTACATGGAAATTAGTCCAACACGCTAGATTCTACTATTTCTAAACTGAGAGCTAGGCTAAATCATTCCACTAGCTACTAGTTTCACAAAAATTCTAGGAATAGGGAATAACTAAGCAGTTAATATCATGAATAATATTCCACTTGAACTCTTAAATAATTTTTTCTGAAAACATTCTAGATTTCGAGTCCACCGGGATGTAGCTGATAGAGAAAATAGATAAGGGTTTTGGGGACACAAGAGAAGAACAATTCCATTGTAAATTCCCACATACCTGGATAAGAAATCCCTGGAGACGTAAGCTTGAACTTCTGCAACTGGCAAAGAGCCCTAGTTCTTATTTGAGAGCAATGACCTAGGTTCTATGATCATGATTCTCAAAGTTTAAGTGGGATATGAGGGAGGAAAACCATTTAACCCCTCTAAATTCTCTAAAAGTATGCTTAAAATGTCGTAGTTAAGGGACTAAATATGTGGAAAATAAAAAAAATATTCCTGGAAAAAAATCTGAAAAACTGCCTGATAGGGAACCAACGGGTCAGTCAATGAGTCAGTCATTGAGACCACGACTCATTGGGACCAGTCTTTGGTCCTACTGTCTAGGTTCTGGGTTCACAGGATTTTGCAAGGGGGACACCACGACTTTTTGGATGAACCAATGGGTCATTGGTTCTTCCCGTGGTCACTTGACAAGAAAATCTGAAAGGTCTGGCAACGGGCAACACAACAACTCGTTGGTGGACCTAACGAGTCGTTCTGCCTAATTGTTACCTTCAGTAGAAAATTTCTAAAAATCCCTAACTTGACATGACAGGTGGTGACAATGACTCGCTCTGTGGTACAACAGGTAATTGCTACCAGTCATTGCCACTGAAGAGGGTTTCTGGGACCCTAAACCAATGACTCACACCGCGAGTTGTTGTTTCTGACAACGACTCGTTGGTTGAGTTGTGGAGTCCTTGAAGAGGGACTTCTGAGCTAGGAGCCAATGAGTGACAAGATAACTAATTGTTTCTCATAATGGGTCGTTCTTTGCCCCGTGGGTTCTCGAGGAACCAATCATTGTTGACCACGACTAACACAACTAGTCATTGGAGCTGACCACGACTCATTGTCTCAGTCATTCCGAGGCAACTTTTTTCTTGTTTTCTTCTGGATTCTTCTTGCATGGTCTGAGTCTGGTCTAGAAAAATTTTGGGGTGTTACAATATCTCCCCCTTGGGTTCATTTGTCCTCAAATGAAGACTAAAACTGCTGAAAAACTAGGAAAAGCATTGCAATTCTCAAACTGAGACTATGAGATGGTTTCTGAAAGAGTAACTGACTCCGAACTGACTTAACCATACTAACAAAGCTGATGCAACTAGAATGTACATAGATAATCTGAACAGAGTTGAGTAGTATGGAACTAAATAGAGAACTGAGGAGGGATTTAGTACCTGATATTGGAACTGAACTGGAAGGGAAGAAGTGAGGGTATCTGGCCATCATGTTTGCTTTTGCATCCCATGTTGCTCCCTCAACTAGCTAGTTCCTCCATAAGACATTCACTGAAGCGACTTCTTTGTTCCTAAGCTTACGAACGTAATGGTCAAGAATCTAAAGTGGGACCTCTTCGTAAGAGAGACTATCTTTTATTCCTTCACTGTCTAATGGCACAACTAATGTCGGATCACCGATGCACTTCTTCAATATTGACACCTAGAAGACTGGGTGCATAGATGCTAACTCTGGAGGTAGTTCTAACTCATATGCCACACTACCATTTCGCTTCAAAATTCTGTAGGGTCTCATATATCTCGGACTAAGTTTTCCTTCCCAAATCTCATCACCTCTTTCATGGGTGAAATTTTCAAATAAACCCAATCATCCACTGCAAACTCTAACTCTCTTCTCCTCACATCAGCATAGGATTTCCGACGGCTTTGTGCTGTTTTTAACCTCTCCTTGTTAAGTTGCACCTTCTGCATAGCCTCATGAACTGATTCTGGCCCTATCAGGGTAGCTTCACCAACCTCAAACTGCCTTATAGGAGACCTACATCTCCTACCATATAATGCGTCAAATGAGGCCTCTAGATACTTGAGTGGTAGCTATTGTTGTACGCAAACTCGATGAGAGGTAGGTGATCATCCGAACTGCCCTTTAAATCGATCACACACGCTTTCAGCATATCTTCAGAGGTTTGAATAGTCTACTCAGCATGTCCATCTATCTGCAGGTGAAAAGCTATGTGGAGCTCGACCTAGGTATCGAGTCCTTTCTGAAATAACTTCAACAAATGCGAGGTGAGCTAGGTACCTCTATCTGAATAATAGACAAGGGCACCCCATGTAGTCTGACCAACTCCCGGATATAAATCCTAGCATAATCCTCGGCTGAGTCTGTAGTTTTAACTGGGAGGAAATGTACTGACTTGGTCATCTGGTCTACTATCACCCAGATTGAGTCATGTCGAAGTCCTTCAGTAGCTCCGACCACCTTCTTTGATAAAGATTTAAATCTTTCTGATTGAACACATAATGAATGCTCTTGTGATTTGTGAAAACATCCACGTGAGCACCGTAAAGGTAGTTCCTCCATATTTTCAACACAAACACAACTACTACCAACTCTAGGCCATGAGTCGGATAGTTCTTTTCATGAACCTTGAGCTATCTGTAAGCTTAAGCTATCACCTTACCCTTCTACATCAAAACACAACCGAATCTAACTCTGGAAGAGTCACAATACATTACAAACCTATCTGTTCCTTCTGGCAAGGTTAACACTGGAGCGGTAGTGAGTAGAGTCTTCAACTCCTAGAAACTCTGCTCACACACATATGACCACTGAAATATCACCTTTTTCTGAGTCAATCTAGTTAGAGGGGACGCAATGGAGGAAAAATCCTCCACAAAATGTAAGTAATAACCAACTAGACCCAAGAAGCTTCTGATTTTGGTTGGGAAAGTTGGTCTTGGCCAGTCTTTCACCGCTGCTATCTTTTGAGGATCTACCTAAATACCTTCACCCGAGCCCACATGACCAAGGAAAGTCACAAACTTCAACTAGAATTCACATTTGCTGAACTTAGCGAACAACTAAAAGTCTCTAAGAGTCTGTAGCACTATCCTCATATGGTTAGCATGTTCTTCCTCGCTTCTGGAGTATACCAGAATATCATCAATAAATACGATGACGAACATGCCTAGATATGTCTTGAAAACTCTGTTCATCAGGTCCATGAAAGCTACGGGGGAATTAGTTAGTCTGAAGGACATAACCACAAAATCATAGTGACCATACTGAGTTCTACAAGCTGTGTCACATTCTCAGACCCTTAGCTAATGGTACCCCGATCTGAGATCTACACTGGAGAAACAGCTAACTTCTTGAAGTTGATCGAACATGTCGTCAATCCTGGGTAGGGGATACCTTTTTTTAATAGTGACCTTATTCAACGAATGGTAGTCGACACACATGCTGAGGGTACCGTCTTTCTTTTGCATGAATAATACTGGAGCACCCCATGGAGAGATGTTTTATCAAGGAGGTCTTTTACCTTCTCCTTCAACTCCTTAAGCTCACCTGGAGCCATTCTGTAAAGAGGGATGGAGATGGGCTGAGTGTTTGGGAGAAGGTCTATGCCGAAGTTTACTTCTCGCTCAAGAGAGACTCCGGGAAAATCTTCAAGAAACATATCAGGGAACTCAATAACAACTGGAACTGACTGAATAGTCAGGGTATCGGAGCTGGAATCTTTGACCCGTATTAGAGGATAAATACACCCTTTAGAAATAAGCTTTCTGGCCTTAAAGTAGGAAATAAATTGACCCTTAGGCGTTGAACTACTGCCAGTCCACTCTAAAACAGGCTCATTAGGGAACTGAAATCTTACAACTGTAGTTGTGCATCCAACTGAGGCATAATCTAGTGTAACCAATCCATACAATAATGAGGTCAAAATCAACCATGTCTAACTCTAAAAGATCAGCTGGAATGACCTTATTCAAGATTAAGACTAGGCAGTTTCTATACACCCGGCTAGCTCTAATTGACTCACCAACTGGGGTGGAGACCGAGAATGGTTCTGAGAGGACTTCTTGACTGATTTCAAAATGGACATCTACGTAAGGAATCACGAATGATAGTGTGGATCCTGGATCTAGTAGGGAATACACATCTAGATGAAAAAGTTGTAACATACCCATGACCACGTCAGGTGAGCTCTCCTGGTACTGACGAGAGGACAAAGCATAAAAACGGTTTTGGCGCTGGCCACCATCCGTACCTGAAGTGTTGGCCTACTAGAGCTACTGAAGCGGTGGATTGTCATCTCCCCCGTCCTGCTAACGGGCATTCCCTGAGCCGATGACCTAGTTGTCCACACCTAAAGCAACCCTCTAGGCCCTAAAGGCATTCCCCTAGATGGTTCTTTCCACACTTAGGGCAAGTTGGTTAGCGGTTGCTGGCGTTGTAACTCTAGGACTATAAGCCAGATGCTCCATCCCTCCGATCCTTGTGGGACCGAAAAGTATGGGCGCTTTCTGAAGTGGGTGCTGGAGCCTTCTGCAATTAATGTTGCTATTGCTGTGGGCCGCTACTACCGCAAGACCTCTGTTGTCCATATTCTAATTGTCCAGTCCTTACCCTCTTATTCTCCCGCTCCAAGTCTTTTATCTTTACTGCCTCAATCTGCTAAGCATGAATGATGACGCTGGATAGGTCAATATCTTTAATAAGCATTACAGTCCTGCACTCCTTGAGGACCAAGTTCGATATTCCATTGACAAACATCAACATGTGAGCCCTTGGCTCGGCTACCATCTCCGGAGCTACTTAGACAATCGTGTGAACTCCAGTGCATACTCTTCCACCTTCCTATTTTCCTATTTCAGATTCATAAATTCTGCCACCTTAGACTCCTTGAGCTCCTAAGGGAAGAATCTATCTAGGAAGGATGTTGTGAACTCCTCCCACTCCACCAGTTCTGCTCCCACCGGTCTCCCTTTCTTCCACTGATAATACTAGATTTGGGCTACCCCTTTCAGCTAGTAAGCGGCCAGGTCAGCACTCTTAGAGGAGCTAACGCCCATAATTCAGGTGATCATTCGAATCTCATCCACGAACTCCTGTGCTTCCTCTCCCATCTTAGATCCATGGAAAGTTGGAGGGTTCATTCGGGTGAAGTCCCAAACTACGGTAGCTGTTGCGGACCCATTAGTATTGACCGAAACCACCTACTAGTTCACCTAGTTTGTGACTATCTGTATGTGCAACTGGATTGCCGCTCTGAACTCTGCGGAGGACACTAGGTCATCAGAGGGATTGCTAGAGCTGGTGGGGCAGGTCAATGAGCGTTGCTGGCCCTTCTTCTGTTACCACGTCTATGAGGCATGATTTTGCTTAAACGAAATAGAGCACGTGCTAGGAGAACGTTTCTAGAATTGAACTTCAATGCACGATAAAGAGTATGAACAAAAACGAGATTTCCTAATAACGTCACATAGCCTCCCCGTCATAAGTATTGTGAGCTTCACACCCATGAAAAGGACTCTACTTGACGTGGATTTTATACATCCTAGGATACTCTAAACCTAGTGCTCTGATACCAAGTTTTTCATGACCCGAGTCTATACCCTGGATGAGACATGGTACTTGGAGTCACAAGTAACTCCAAGTCAACACATGGTCTATCATAACACTGTTAATCTGGGTAATATCATAGCAGAAGCTTTAAAAAATAATTAAAAACCCATTTATGAAGAACTTAATCATAAAGCTTTATACAACTGAAAACAAAACTGAAAATCTGAATCTGTGTCTGAAAGCCATGTATATCTGATGAGTTGCTGGGACGAGCCCCCAACTAACTCTAAGTCTAGCAGAATGAGAAATAACTGAAGAAAATAACATTATCCTCGAAATATGAGGACTCACCACTGATGCAGTGGATAAGTCCCGGAGAATATTTTCTAACGATGCAGAGACTAAGAACCTGCAGCTGTATCATAAAATGATACAACATAAAAGGTATGCATCTGTACCTTGAATGTATGAGTATGTCAGAGAAAACATAACATAGAGAATAAATAACTGAACTATAATGACATGCAATGGCTAACTAAATGCTAAAACTAAATAAACTAAAACATACTAAGATGGTAAAAATGACCCTGCCTAATGGTCAAAGACATACACCAAATTTGAGATGCTGAATCTGAACTAATTATGATGAACTAATCTGAGACTGAATTGACTAGTGGGAGAGTCTATAACCAACATATAACCACATGAGCTAGACGTGGAGTCCAATGTATATACCCCATCGGTAGGATCCAATATACCTTATCAAGGTATGAAGGCATGAACTTGGTGATCACAAGTCTGGGGCCATAAGACCAATAAAAATAACCTATAGTGGCAACATAATTCTAGGAACCTGGGTGCGCTAGAACCCCGACCCACTTGGTGCTAAGTCCTACTCCCACTGGATAGTCCAAGACTAACTACTAAGCTGATAGCTCAACCTGTATACCAGCATCCGACACAATATGCCCCAAGAAGGCTACTGAGTTCAGCCAGAATTCACATTTGGAGAACTTAGCATATAACTGGCGGTCCC
>JACEIK010001562.1:192828-231444 GCA_018107945.1 Datura stramonium | reverse complement strand
ATAAATTTCACTGGAATATGCAATGCCTATAGACTGCCAAAGGTTTCTCAACAGTCTATTAGACTCCTATTATTCCATTCTCACTATCAGGAGAAGCTACTATGTGGCTGAATGAGCTTCTAGATGAGTCTATTACTACCTAGGAAGAGCTGAGTACAACTTTCATAGAGAGGCTTTTTCCACCCTCACAGATGATACAATTGAGGGATGGAATTAATAATTTTAGATAACTACCTGGGGAAGCCTTACATGAGGCATGGTTAAAATTCAAAAAGAAGTTAAAGTAGTTTCCTGATAACAAGCTTCTTGAGGAGGTCCTTTTGGAAGTATTTTATAGGTCAGTGAGCGCCTCAAATGAAGTTGTAGCAGATGGAATAGCATAGGGGTCCATGATGGCCCACACCTTTTGAGAGGCTAGTGAAATACTGGATAAGACAACAAAGACCATCAGGGCATGTCACACTAGAGAATCTGAGGCCATTGCAACAAATTACTCTAGAGGTATAACAATAGAGTAGCAGAAAAAGGAAGAAGAACAGGACCAAGACATGGCCCATCTCAAGACCCAGTTAGAGCCGATCACCAAGCATCTAACCACACCGAATACACAGAAGGTGCATGCGTTGAATGCTAAAGAGAAGGGACCAAGTATGAGGATCACTAACCTCACACAGAAGAGGAGGCTAACTTTGTGAATAATTAGGGGGATTTCTAGGACAACACCCAAAGGTCTAACTAAGACTCTTGGTATCAAGGCCAAGAAAATCAAGGCAGGAACTACTATGGGAACAATAATTACGATAGATCTGGCACTAGAGATAGGGACCAAGGTTCATGGAGGAATATAGATTCTCCTAAGAACAAAAGAAATTGAGTTTATGTACCTCCAAGATCTAGAGAGCCTAATGCATCTTACTCTGGAACTACATGGTTGGAAGACATAATGAGTCAAATGATGAAGAAGGTTGATTCCATTGAAATAGGAGTAAAAGAGATGAGGGGTGAGTTTTCAATATTGATCTAGCTGGTGGACTCACATTCGACCTCCATAAGGCAGCTAGAACAACAGGTGAAGCAAATCTCGACAATATTAAATCAGAGGCAAAAGGGCATTTTGTCTAGTGATATCGTTCCTAACCCGTGGAATGAGGGTCATTGCATATGACCATGATCCAAATAGGTATCTTGATAAAGTCTAAGTAATCAAGATTTCTGTTATTTCGTGATGTTATATCAAGCACTGCTTTGGAGGCAACCCTAGATATTTCAAATTTTGATTTTTTTGAGTTGATGTGTTTGTGCAAGTGTGCAGGAATTATGTAATAAACTACAAAAATAGAATTTTTAAGATTGACAATTAAAAATAGGAGGAGCAAAAAAATCATGAAGAGCACAGGTGCGCGACATGCAGCACTACAAGCGCACAAACTAGCGTAATGCACAACACTGCCAATGCACGGGCTGGTGCGATGCACAACAATACTTGCTCATGGAGTGCCATGACGCGCAGGGGCTGTTCTAGGCCAAAAATGTTGTGGGTTGACCCAAACCGAGGAGTGTTTTAAGAGGCAAAAAACTAATTTATCTCCTCATTTAAGCTAAGGTGCATCGCACACCCCTATTTCTCTCAAAAGTTTTCTCCAAAACTTCCTCTTTCTCAAAAATTCTTCCAAACTTCTTCACCCAAATAAAATAGAACATCATTTTTCTTGAAATTTCACCAACAACAGCTCCAACTGTGAACAAAAGAAAGGGTATGGTTTCTTCAAGCCATGGAAACAAGAGGTCAAGGGGAACTCAAGAGGCATCAGAGGATGCAAGCATTCCACAATAACCACCAAGGCGTTATGGGCTGCATTGGGTCACAGGGTATGAAGCTAAAAAGTGGTTTAAGGGGCATAAAGAGTTGAATTCGCATGAATTGTTTGTTGATAGAAATAGCTTGGCATTCAAATTTCCTCACACTATTGATAGACTACATAATATTGGGTTAGACATTGTGCTTAATGATCCAGGTGAATGTAATTTGAATAAGGAGAGGGAATTTTTGGTGAATTGGTAGCCAAAGGAGAGGTCAAATGAAGTTATGATTAGAGGGCAAATTTTTGAGTTTTCTGCTCGCTGTTTTGAATATATTATTTGGTATGCTTAATGTTAACCCATAAATTTTCAAAGAACATATTTTGAGACCCCTGTATCTAAATTAGCCATACTCTCAGTGGCCCGAATTCAATTGCAAGGTGGGCCACCATTAACAATACGGGTATCACATGTCTGATCCTTACGCACACATGAGCAAGGAGGCTAGAATATGACTAAAAATTATTTGTTCTTGTTTGGTGCTTGAGAAGCATATGACTCATGTAACGAGGGAGAATGTGTCTTGTGCTTGCTTTGACGATTGGGATGCCAGTCAATGTTAGGGTAATAATCAAGGATGTATGAGAAGAGCAAGGTGAATAAAGGCCAAAGATTTTGTTTTTGGGAGCCCTTGACCCGATTCCTTAGGAAGCAGCAAATTGATGAGGAAGTAGTAGACTATAGACCATGGTATGACCCAAAGGGGTCTAGATTTGATAAAAACAAAGGATCCTGAGAGTATACATGGTCCTGTTCTATCTATCAGTGAGCACAATGCGTGCATTAATAATGTTCTTAGTCACTTGTATGAAATGTAAATGCTGCAGCTGATGAGCAAAGTGACAGAGGAGCTGCTACAACAACTTAATATGGACTATACATTGAGAGAGCATTTGAGAGCTCTCTATAAAGTTGGCCCAAGTTTTAAGGAGCCCTTTGATGATGATGATTCCATTGATGAGGAGTAGGATAAAGTTGACTCTGATTTAGATTCTGATGATGATGGAGATGACTATGAGATTGGGGAAGCTGCTTATATCCCCGCAGACAATTAGGATTAGGTCTAGGGAGTTCTTTTTTAACCTTTTTACTTAGGTGTTATTATTTTAGCAATGAGGACAGTAAAATAAATTAAGTGTGGGGTGGGAGAAGTAAATTTCCGTATTCCATGTATGCGTTCATTGCTAAATTTGTTCATGGTAGGCCTGGATTTTTTCGTGATACATGACTTGAGTCCTGCTAGCTTATAGTATTTTTTTGTTTGGGTTCCCCCAATTTTTTTCGATACTTTCCGATGGATAGTCCCTTAGAATAGACTGGAGGGTCTATATTTTTTATAATCATAGTCATGATTGTTCCCAATGATTGATGGATGAAGATCGTCCTAAGGAAAATTAGTCATTAGGAGAGCAAGAACTTGAGACCCTACGAACCCTAGGTGCTTCACTTAGGGTATCATTGACACTTTGTGAAATTCACTTAAAAATGCATGAAAAGGTAGAAACACTTAGACTTTTGGAACTTAATTCTTATGCTTGAAAATATTGGCTTAATAAATGTGAAACATTCAATGTGAATATGTGTGCTAATGTAATCTTCATTGCCATTCTTGAACCATTTGTGTAATTGTGTGAGTGAGATAATTTTGTATACTCCATGCTTGCAATTTGATGTCTAGAACTTGCCCGGTGTGTATGCAAAGCAAAATAAGAATGTTAAATTTAGGAAGTGATATAGGCATTTCTTTGATAGCCTATTTGTATCCCGATTATACTACCTTGATGTGATTATCCTAGTTAGATATTTTGAGCGTTAACCTATTCTTTTGTTATCCATATTACAAGCTTAATCCATTTTGTTATATTCACCTTTTTTTGATCGAATGACTCCTAAGGCACTTTAAATAAAAAATTTTCATAAAAGGAGCACAAGTGGAGAAAAGAGGAAAAAAAACTAAAGTGTGGAATTTAGAAAAAGAGAAAAGGGTGAAAAATTGTTAAACAAGGAAGGTGCGGTAGTAGGGAAAGAAAAAGAGAAAAAAATAAATGATAAATGAAAGAAAAAATTTGTGAATATGGTTAATATCGAAAATTCCTTACTAGTCACCAAAAGTGCAAATTTGTCATGATCCGAACATAGGCCCAGATCTAGACATGGAATCTAGAACAATAAATGACTCGAAGTCAACCCATGAAATGAACATGATAACTAAAGCTTAACATACACAAAGTGGAAATTGAATTTTGAAATTAGCGAAAGTCTGAATAGTAAAATATATAACATACGGAAATATTAAAACACTGAATCAAAAGCTGGATATACAACTCTATGTCTGAAAAGCCTCTAACATACTGACGAGATGATGGGATAACATCCCAACTAGCTCATTAGAAGTTTGAAACTGAAAATAACAACACTCAATTAACTGCACTTCCTTGAAGGATGAGGACTCACCAACAAAGCTGTCTGGGATAAACTTTGGTGACCGACTAGTGACGGGATTGAGTCTGAACGTCTGAGCCTTTATCATGAAACAATACAATATAGAGTTTGCGGTCAGTACTTGGAATGTATTGAGTATGCAAGGTAAGTAAAACATGCTTAGTAAGAAAAACTGAAATCATGCATATCTTAAATGATAACATCATAAGATTCTGAGAGTAAGAATTGCATGCTGATATCCAAAAACATGAATAAACGTAACTGAATCCCATAACTGAAGTAAATGCATATGGATCGCCATATCTGAAATCATAGGTAAAAGCTCATAGACTGATCCTTGGATCAAACCTACTGAAAACATGGTATAATAACTTATAATATATGTATTACTGAAATCATAAGGAACAATGGGAGACTAATCTTAACCGACAACCACCAAGTATGAGTGCATGATGATCCTACATCTTGCCAATGTGGAGGAGGACAATCCTAAGCCTTGCCATGGAAAAGCATTAAGTAAGACATGATATCACGATGTGCCCTTGAGCCGGGGAAATTCTCTCTTGAGAGGCCCCAAAGTATACCTACATTGGCGCGTACTTTATGAGACTGGGGAACCTTGGAACCCCTAGCCTACTCAGCGTTGGACACTACTCTCAAAACATATATAATGTTCATATAATCATATATCAAAACATAACTTAAATATTAATATATGGGGAGTCTTGACTCTGAAATTTGAGACAACTGAACTTATTAGTCTTGGCTAAAGCATGAAATCATGCTTAACTTTAGTGGGCGTGCCCAAATCTTAACATCATGCTTGCATGAAATAGACATTGTATGAAAAATCATAATTACATTCATGGATAAAATCATAAATATTCTTTTATACTAAACATCTTATCATACTTGGAGACAGAGATCATAAACTCGACTTTCATGAAACTTTCCTAATGGGGCATCATGTTCTTAAAACTTGAAATCATGAATTGTAATAAAAATAGGTATAAAACCTGCCGATCAATCTAAAATCATCATTTGAAACATGAAGGGAATTGACCTATGAACTAAACGTAGAGAATTTCATAAAATTTGGGTTAGAACCCCATAAAATCATACACTTGAATTCATGAACTTGAGAAGGGATTTGGGCATGAGAGAGAAGGAAAACTCTTATTCATGACCCTACATACCTGGGTAAGCTAATTCTACACCCTTCCTTGAAAGCCCAAGAGATTTGGGGAAGAACAGAGACAATTCTTAGACTTGAACTTCAGTGCAACCCTCTAATCTTACATGCATGAGAGAGAATGATTTAGAATAGGCTAAGCATTCTTAAAACCCTCCTAACATAGCTTACAACAACGTAGTTTAGGGCTTAGGAGCTTTTGAATTATGAAAACACCCTTACTAAATTCGCTGAAAAAATGACTTTTCCAGTCCTCATGAGGGACATCATGAGTCATTAGGAGAGTCACGACCCATGGCCCTCACTCGTGACTGTCACGACCCGAACCTAGCCCCGGTTCGTAACACGGGACAAGGAGCCCCGAGAGACTCCAAGTCGACCCATGACATGAACATTCATCTAACTCCATATCATTAAAGAGGAATTCTTAACATAACGGTATAGAGGAAGCATAAGCATAACATAACATGGTAAACGAAATGTATTACATACATTACACCTGTGTACTACATATAGTCTGGAAGCCTCTAATGTATCTCATGAGTTGACGGGACAACATCCCCAACTAACCCAACAAAGAATGAAAACTAAAAGAAGCATCAATATCTGAGACACATGGTCCTCGGAGAATGAGGACTGACAATTAACTAAATGCTGAACTCCGAGATGGACTATTGACGGTGTTGGATCTGAAATTGGAGCCTGTATGATAAAACGATACAGCATAGAGTATACAATCAGTACATGGAATGTACCAAGTATGCAGGGTAAGTAAAACGGACGTTTAAAAATACATAAAAGCTCATAAATGATCATAAAGAGTGGAACAACATGCTCGTAACATAAATATCAATAAGATAACATAAGTCTCAAGGTTTTCAAATCGTTCATAATCCATTCATTATCATAGTCATAAAAGAAACTGTATTAAATCATCACCTGAGCTGAATAACATAAACATAATAATGCATAAAACATGTGGAACAATGGGAGGACTCGTCATAACCGACATCATCATGATAGAGCCGTACATGATGCCCAACTATCTCACTCAAGTGGGTAGAGTCGCCCCTGGCTTGCTAGGCGAGGGACATGCATTATGTGATATCACTAAAGAGGGGATCATTAACATTGTAATGTATCAATATAAACCTACGGTGGCACGTAGTTATGAGACACCGACATAGTCTTTTGAATGCCGGGCTACTCGGTGCTAGACACTGCTTCCAAAAACATGCACATTAGGCTCATATGCAAATCAATAACATCATTCATTGAGATTCATGGCCAAAAAAATATTATCATCATTTATCCCCATTAAATACATGATTAGCCAAGAACCAAGGGATCTTTATTCTGCCGACATCATAAATCGATAAATTTTGAGATCCATATCATAAATTGTAAATTATTCTTGAACATGTGGGCATTGCCCAATACTTTAACATGCTTGAAAATACTCGGTTCATTGGAAAACATAATTATAAACATGGGTAACTTGAAAACATGTCTTTCATCATCAATAATTCATCATACATGAAAATTCATCATAAACCTTGACTTTCATAAACTTTTCATAAATGAGAATTTAAATTTTTAAAATTAAAAATTTAATCTACTTTTCTATTTTTAAATTGTTTGTTTTAGAAGTTTTCAATAATTTGTAATTCAATAAATAGTAACTCAATTAGATCAAGCCCATGTAAAGAAATCAAAATTTCATGCAATTAGATCAAGCCCATGTAAAGAAATCAAAATTTCATGCACTAGGTAAAAAAAACCATAGAATTTATATAGGAAATTTCATGATTTGAAAGAGATTGGGCATGGTGTGAAAGGATTCACCCATTCCAAACCCTACATACATAGGGAAAATCAAATCTCACCAATCCTTGAAAGCCAAATGGAAGAATTGAAGAAACCTTGAAGAACAAGCTCGATCACCTTCTTAATTCCCTATCTTTATATGCATGGATATGTATAGGTTTTACCCTCAATAAACACTGAATTTTGAGCCTTAAAGAACATTGTTTAGGACCCTAGGACCTAGAAATAATGGAAATGCCCTTAATGAAATCCCTGAAATTTCCGCACTAGGTGAACCCATGGACGGTCCCATGAGTTGTTACATGATACCACGACTCGTGGTATCGAGCTGTTGGATCCAATGCCCCATTTCACATTTCAAATTCCGATCAAGTCTTCCCACGAACCACACCACGACTCGTTCTTCCATCACATGAGTCCTTCTTACCTTTTGTTACATTGACTGGATATTTTTAAAACTCCTTCCCACGACTAGTGACCACGACCTGTTACTCCTTACAACGGGTCGTCCCACAACCCATTACTCCCCCTTTGGCTTAGGGTCAGTTGCCACCACGACTCCATACAATGGCTCATTGTAGCAAACAATGAGTCATTACTTCACTCGTTAATACCAACGGGTGCTTCCCACAGGTCGCTGGTTGGAGCAACGATCTGTTAGGTCATCCATTTTGTGGGATTTTTCCTAAATTCAGCCAACTTCAATCTTTTAAATCCTAGGTCTAGTCTTAGGCACTTTCAGAATATTACAATATCTCCCCCTTGGGAAAATTCGTCCTCGAATGTGGAAAACATATAGAAAATAGAGAATTGCAATCATTACCCTCAAATATTAATCATTTAAATTGAAAATTGATGGAATAACTATCTCCGATTCAAAGTACATAGCTGAACTAACTTAATGATTCATATACACATCCATATACATAAAAGAAACTTGAACACATGAACTGAACATTAAAACTAAATAGAGTTTTAGGAAAAAAACTGATACCTCAAGCTGGAATTGAGCTGATAGAAAATAAATGTGGGTATCCAGCCATTATATCCACTGCTGCTTCCCATGTAAGCTCCCTCAACATGCTGATTCCACCATAACACTTAACCAAAGCAACTTCCTTGTTCCTTAGCCTTCGAACATTATGATCCAGTATTTCTACTGGGACCTTCTCATAATTAAGACTGTCTTTCAAACCAACACTATCCACCGGGTCAACTAGACTTGGATCACCCAAACACTTCTTTAAGAGTGACACACGGAAAACAGGATGCACAGAAGCTAATTCTAAGGGCAACTCCAATTCATATGCCACTTTTCCAACCTGTTTCACAATACAGTAGGGGCCAACATAACGTGGGCTGAGTGTTCCTTTCTTTCCAAACCGCATCACTCCATTCATGGGAGATACCTTCAGAAACACCCAGTCATCCACCTCGAATTCTAATTCTCTCCTTCTCACATCAGCATAGGACTTTTGGTGACTTTGATCTATTTTCATCCTGACTCGTATGAACTGAACCTTCTCCACAACCTCATAGACCGAATTTGGTCCTATCATCACAGCTTCGCCAACTTCGAACCAACCAATGGACGATCTACATATCCGTCCATGTAGAGCCTCAAATAGAGCCATCTGAATGATGAAATGGTAGCTTTTATTGTATGCAAACTCGATAAGAGGAAAATGATCATCCCAACTACCCTTGAAGTCCATCACGCATTCTCTCAACATGTCCTTGTGATTCTTGATTGTCCTCTCCGCTTGGCCATCCATTTACGGGTGAAATGTTGTGCTGAGCTTAACTTGAGTACCAAGTCCTTTTTGAAACGACCTCCAAAACTAAGAGGTAAATTGGGTACCCCTGTCTGAAATGATGGATAAGGGAACTCCATCCAATCGAACTAGCACTCGAATATATAGTTTGGCATAATCCTATGCCTAATCCATGGTCTTGACCTGTAGAAAGTGGGAAGCCTTGGTCAACCTATCTACCACAACCCAAATGTAGTCATATTGTCGAGGAGTACGAGGTAAAACTGTGATGAAATCCATGTTAATTTCTCCCCACTTCCAAGTAGGAATACTGATATCCTAAAGCAGACCTCCGAGTCTCTAGTTCTCGACCTTTACTTGTTTACATTTTTTACACTTAGCTACAAATTCTGCAATATCCTTCTTCATGCCATTCTACCAATAGACCTCCCGTAAGTCACAGTACATCTAGGTGGCACCTGGATGGATAGAATACCTAGATCTATGAGCCTCGTGTAATATCCAACTCCTCAAATCATCAACATCCGAAACACAAGCGACCCCGGTACTGAAGCACACCATCTCCCCCTTTGGAGAAGACCTCTACCTTCTAATTTTGAATGGCTTCCTTTAACTTTACCAAAATCGAGTCTTCATCTTGTCTAGCTTTTACATCAGTCACCAAGGATGATTCTGATCCATTCTGAACAGCGACACCCCTATCGATCGAATCAACCAACCTAACTCCTAACTTTGCGAGCCGATGCACATCCTTCACCAGCTCTTTCTTCCCTTCATCCACATGGGACACACTCTGCATAGAGAGTCTACTAAGTGCGTCTGCTACTACATTGGCCTTACCTAGATGGTAAAGCACACTCATATCTTAATCCTTAAGTATCTCCAACCACCTCCTTTGCCGAAGATTGTGGTCCTTCATGGTAAACACATATTGCAAACTCTTATGGTCCATGAGCACATCCACGTGGACCACATACAAATAGTGTCGCCATATCTTCAAGGAGAATATTACGGTGGCCAATTAAAGATCATGGGTCGGGTAATTCTTCTTATGAACTTTTAGCTATCTAGAGGAATATGCTATAACTTTCCCATGCTGTATCAATACACACGCAAGTACGATCCTTGAAGCATCACAATACACTACAAACCCATAGGTACCTTTGGGTAGTGTCAACACCGGTGCTGAGGTAAGTCGAGCCTTCAACTCTTGGAAGCTCTTCTCAAAAGCCTCCGACCATTAGAATTTCACCTTATTTTGGGTCCATTTGGTCAAGGGTGCTGCAATAGATGAAAAATCATCAACAAATATCCAAAAGTAGCCGGCTAAACCCAAAAAGCTTCCAATATCGAAAGGATTCACCGGTCTAAGACAATTCTTCACCGCTTCTATTTTCTGAGAGTCCACCTGTATGCCCTCACTTGATACTACATGGTCCAAAAATGCCACCGAGTTCAACCAAAACTCGCACTTGCTGAATTTGGCATATAATTGGCGATCCTTGAGAGTCTGCAACACCACCCTCAAATGAGCAGCATGCTCCTCCTCGCTTCGAGAGTATATAATGATTTCATCAATAAACACAATCACGAACATGTCCAGGTATGACTTGAACACTCTGTTCATCAAGTCCATAAAAGCAGCAGGAGCATTCGTTAGTCCAAAAGGCATAACTACAAAATCATAATGTGTATGCCGCGTCCTGAAGGCTATCTTAAGGATTTCACTCTCCCAAACTCTGAGTTGATGGTATCCGGATCTGAGATCTATCTTCGAGAAACACTTGGCACCCTAAAGCTGGTCAAATAAATCATCAATTATGGGTTGAGGACACCTGTTCTTGATGGTGACTTTGTTCAATTTCTGATAAATAATGTTTATCCAAAGGGAACCATCATTCTTTCGAACAAATAGAACTGGTGCACCCCATGGAGACTTGCTTGGTCTGATGAAACCCTTATCTAACAAGTGCTTCAACTCCTTTAGCTCAGCTGGAGCCATTCTATAAGGAGGGATAGATATAGGCTGCATGTCGGGCAGAAGGTCAATATAAAAATCAATTTCTATCTCGGGAGGAAGACTCGGTAAATCATTAGGGAATACTTCGGGGTACTCGCACACTACCAGAACTTACTGGATAATCGGGGTCCTTGACACAATATCCTTAATCCTAACTAGATGATACACACAACCGTTGGAAATCATCTTCCCGGCCTTAAGATAGGAAATAAAATGACCTACAAGCACAGTTGAACTACCCTTTCACTCTAAGACTGGCTCACCTGGAAAGCGGAACTCCATCGCACAGGTTCTGCAATTAACAGAATAATAACATGCGTACAACCAATCCATGCAAGGAATAATGTCAAAGTCAGTCATGGCTAACTCTAGAAGGTCTGCCGAGGTGAATTTATGCAATATAAAGATCGGGCACCTTCTATACACCCGCCTAGCTACAACCGAATCACCAAAGGGAGTAGGAACTGAAAGTGGTTCTGATAGAGTTTTGGGACTGACTCCAAAGCTACTAGTAATATAAGGTGTCACAAAAATACAAGGCAGTTCTTGGATCTATCAAAGAATAAGAATCAAGGTGAAACACTCGTAACATACCAATGAGGACATCCGGTGAAGTCTCCTGTTCCTGACATGAGGCGAGGGCATAGAATCTGCTTTGGCGCTGTTTGCCACCCCCACTAGTAGATTCCCCCTGCGGTGATGAACATTCTGGAGCTGCTACTAACCTGGTAGTTTGTGCACGGCCTTTATCGTCATCCTGTCTAGCAAATGGACATGCTCGGGGCATGTGGCATGTTCTATCGCACACATAACAAATATCTGAGCCGAGAAAGCACTCCCCGGCATGACTCTTGCCGCACTTTTCGCAACCTGCAAAGGTGCACTCTACCCGCAGGCCCCTCTTATCCCTCAATCCTGAAGCACTGCTCCTCCGATCAGCCTTGGTTTAGGATGGAACACTAGCTGATGATGGTGCTAGAACTAGCGACCTCTGTTGAAACTGAGGGCAGTGACCACCGCCAGATCGCTGATGAGTAAACCCATGGCTATCTCTCCGGGCCCTTTTGGCCTCTCTCTCCCTCGTATGAGCCGCCTCCATATGTTCAGCGTACAAAACTATCTGAGGGAAATCCATGTCCTGGTGGAGCATAACGGTCCTGCAATCTTTGTCCAAATAGCCCGCCACGCCATGAATAAACCTGCTCACCCACACCCTCTGATCAACCACTAACTCTGGGGAATACTTTAACAAGCGAGTGAACTCGAGAGCATATTCCTGTACCGTCATCCTCTCCTGCTTAAGATTCACGAATTCTGCTGCCTTCAACTCCCTTATCTCCCGAGGGAAGAACCGATCTAAAAATGACGCATGGAACTCCTCCCAAGTGACAAGGCCTGCTCTGATGGCCCTACTGTCTCTCCATTGCCAAAACCAAATATGGGCGACCCCTTTCAACTAATATAAGGCCAACTCTGCACATTCAACCCCATTCACCCGCATGACCTGGGTGATCTTCACAATTTCATCAATGAACTCATGGGGGTCCTTATCTACTTTTGACCCGAGGAACTCTGACAGGTTCATTCTCAAGAAATCCCTAACTAGAGCCACCGATGCATTACCATTTTGTGTAACATGCACAACTGCCTACTGATCGACCTGATCTATCAAGGCCTGCGCGAGCATCTGAATAGCTGCCCCAAACTCAAAATGGGCAACTGGCTCTAATGCCTAGTGTTTCTGAATTGGTGGGGCTTGTTGGTGCCCATTACCATTGCCATCCTCATGGACGTCTCCATTTCCATTCCTCCTACTATTCATTCTTCGGGGAGCCATGATTCGGCAATAGCGAATAGCACGTGTTAGGAGGATAGGAAGACTATTCATCACACGACATATATCATGAAAGAAGGGAACATTTCCTAAACGTCTTGTATCCTGTTCGTCATAAGTGTGGCGCGCTTCACACCCATGAAAAAGAATCTACTTAACACGGCTTTCAGACACCCTAGGACACTTCAAACCTATGGCTCTAATACAAAATTTGTCTCAACCCAAACATAGACCCAGATCGTAACACGAGACAAGGAGCCTCGAGAGACTCCAAGTTGACCCATGGTATGAACATTCAACTAGCTCCATATCATTAAAGCAGAATACTTAACATAATGGTATAGAGGAAGCATAAGCATCACATAACATGATAAGTGAAAAGTACTACATAAATAACAGTTGAGAACTACATATAGTCTGAAAGACTCTAATGTATCTAATAGGTTGATGGGACAACATCCCCAACTAACTCGACAAAGACTGAAAACTAAAAGAAATATAAATATCTGAAACACATGGTCCTCGGAGAATGAGGACTCACCAATAGTTGGATGCTAAACTCTAAGATGGACTACTAAATGTGCTGGATCTGAAGATTGGAGCCTTTATCATAAAATGATATAGCATAGAGTATGCAGTCAGTACGTGGAATGTACCATGTATGCAGGATAAGTAAAACAGACGTTTAAAAATACAAAAAACTCATAAATGATCATAAGAGTGGAATAACATTCTCATAACATAAATAGCAATAAGATAACATAAGGCTCAAGGTTTTCAAATTGTTCGTATTCATAATTATATTAATAATAGAAACTATACTAAATCATTACTTGAGCCGAATAATATAAACATAACAATGCATAAAACATGCGGAACAATGGGAGGACTCTTTATAACAAACACCATCATGATAGAGCCGTACATGATACCCCAACTATCTCACTCAAGTGGGCAGAGTCGCCCCTGGATTGCCAGGAGAGGCACGTGCATTATGTGATATCTATAACGAGGGGATCATTAACATTGCAATGTATCAATATAAACCTACAGTGGCACGTAGTTATGATACATCGACGTAGTCCTTTCAACGTCGGGCTGCTCGATGTTGTACACTGCTCCCAAAAACTTGCACATTAGGCTCATATGTAAATAAATAAAATCATTTATTGAGATTCATGGACAAATAAACATTATCATCATTGATCCCCATTAAATACATGATTGATCAAGAATCAAGGGCCCTTTAGTCGGCAAACATCATAAATCGATAAATCATGAAATCTATTTCATAAATCATAAATCATTCTTGAACATGTGGGCATTGTCTAATAATTTAACATGCTTGAAAATACTCAATTCATTGGAAAACATAATTATAAACATGGGTAACTTGAAAACATGCCTTGCATCATCAATAATTCATCATACATGAACATTCATCCTAAACCTTGACTTTCATGAACTTTTCATAAATGGGCATTTTTATTTTTAAAACATGAAACATGATTTTTAATGAAAAACAACATAACACTTTTCCACAATTCGGAATTCAATAATAGTGACTCAATTAGATCAAGCCCATGTAAAGAAATAAAAATTTCATGCATTGGGTAAAAACCGCATATAATTTAGATATGAAATTTCATGATTTTAAAGAGATTGGGCATAAGTGTGAAAGGATTAACCCACTTATAACCTTACATACATAGGGAAAATCAAATCTCACTACTCCTTGAAAGCCCAATGCAAGAATTGAAGAAAACCTTGAAGAACAAGCTCTATCACCTTCTTAATTCCCTAACTTTGCATGCATGGATATGAAAAAGCCTAGGATAGGTTTTACCCTCAATGAACACTGAATTTCGAGCCTTAAACGACGTAGTTTAGGACCCTAGGACTTAGGAATGATGAAAATTCCCTTAATGAAATCCCTAAATTTCTGCACTGGGTGAACCCACGAACGGTCCCACGAGTTGTTACATGATACCACGACTCATGGTATCGAGCCGTTGGATCCACTGCCTTATTTAACACCTTCAAATTCACTTCCCATGACTCGACAGGAAGAGTCGTTCCTTCAAGTGATGATTCATTGTATCGACCGCTATTTCCCCCTTCAAATTCCTTATCATGTCTTCCCACGAGCCATACCACGACTCGTTCATCCATCCCATGAGTCATGGTTACCTTCCGTTACATTGACTGGATATTTTTAATACTCCTTTCCACGCAAGTTACCACGAACCGTTACTCCTCACGACGAGTCATCCCACGACCTATTACTCCCCATTTGTCTTAGGGTCAGTTCCCACCACGACTCCACACAATGACTCATTGTAACAAACAACGAGTCGTTACGTCACTCGTTACTACTAACTGCCACCCAGTCAATCCTTATGACGTGTGCTTCCCACAGGTTGTTGGTTGGACCAATGATCCGTTAGGTCATCCATTCTATGGGATTTTTCCCAAATTCAGCCAACTCCCATCTTTTAAATCCCGAGTCTAATATTCCGAACTTCCGGGTATTACGGTGACCTTCACTGGAAACCAACCTCCAACTCAACCATCCTGACCACGACTCACTTCACGAGTCGTGAAGTGATACCATGACTTGTGGCTTCATCCGTTGTAATCCCCTGACCACGACTCCTCACTAGCCTTCCTCCCTTTACAAGTCACTCAAACGATCTATTGGGTGACCCCATGAGTCACCTGATGAGTCGTTCTATGACATGTGAAAATTTTTCTTTTTGATTTCTCTGCATCAACCCTTTGGTTCAATCTTAGCGACTATCAGGGTATCACAATATCTCCTCCTTAGGAACATTCATCCTCGAATATGGGTAAACATAATGAATAAATGGGGGAAGGAACTAGCATCCCAAATACTGAATATTTGAAGTTGAAAACATATGGAATGATTGCCTCCGGACTGAAATACATGACTGAACTGAATTCATGAATCATATATATATGCACTGTCATGAATGGAATTCAGAGATATGATCTACAGATGAAATCAAATATAGTACTTAGGAGGAAGCTTGTACCTAGAATTGGAACTGAGCCAAAAGGGAAAAGATATAGGTATTTAGCCATCATTTCTACTTCGGCTTCCCATGTAGCTCCCTCAACAAGTTGATTTCTCCATAGAATCTTTACTAGAGCTACTTCTTTATTCCTCAACTTTCAAGCCTGACGATCAAGGATTTCAATCGGAACCTCTTCGTAGCTAAGGATATACTTCAAACCCATGTTCTCCTCCGGAACATCCAAAGTCGAGTCACCAATGCACTTCTTTAATAACGATACATGGAAAACTGGATGTACTGAAGCTAACTCCGCGGGAAACTCCAACTCATAGACCACCTTGCCAACACGTCTCACAATCCTATATGGGCCAACATATCCAAGACTAAGCTTCCCTATCTTTCTGAATCTTATCACTGCCTTCATGGGAGATAACTTCAAAAACACCCAATCCTCAACTTCAAATTCAAGTTCTTTCCTCCTCACATTCGCATAGGACTTTTGACCACTCTTAGCTGTTTTCAGCCTTTTCCATATAAATTGAACTTTCTCCATAGACTCATGAACGAAATCTGGCCCTATCAATGTAGCTTCACCTACTTCAAACCAACCAATAG
Source organism: Datura stramonium (assembly GCA_018107945.1). Lineage (NCBI taxonomy): Eukaryota > Viridiplantae > Streptophyta > Magnoliopsida > Solanales > Solanaceae > Datura > Datura stramonium. The sequence goes on along the minus strand of JACEIK010001562.1, from coordinate 214,841 downwards.
GCAATCTAAATCTCCACCAATAAAGACCTCAAATGGGGCCATCTAAATGTTGGAGTGATAGATGTTGTTATATGCAAACTAGGCAATCTACATCTTCGCCCATAAAGACCTCAAACGAGGCCATCTAAATGTTGGAGTGATAGATGTTGTTATATGCAAACTCGATAAGAGGTAATTGATCATACCAACTACCTTTGAATTCAATCACACATTATCTCAACATATCCTAAAGAGTTTGAATGGTCCACTCAGCCTGTCCATCTGTCTACGGGTGAAAAGTTGTGCTAAGCTTGACCTGACTACTAAGTCCCTTCTGGAATGATCTCCAAAACTGGGAGGTAAACTGAGTACCTCTATATGATATTATGTACAAGGGAACTCCACGCAACTGAAATAACTATCGAATGTACAATTTAGCGTAATCCTCCCTTGAGTCGGTAGTTTTGACCGGTAGAAAATCAGCTACCTTGGTCAACTTATCTACAATCACCTAAATAGAGTCATACTATCGGCGAGTATAAGGCAACCCTGTGATGAATTCCATATTGATATCTTCCCACCTCCATGTGGGGATACTGATGCCTTGTAGCATAACTCCAGGTCTTTAATGCTCAATGATGAGCCCGCAAGTGAACGGGTTGTACAAGTAATACAGTGGCCCTTTTTAAGAACCGGAATGTCGAACCCACAGGGACTGGACCAATTCAGCTAACTATCAAGTTCAAGTGTGATATTAACTTTCGCAAGTGTTGATTCTAGAGGTTTTGAAGGTTTAATTAAGTCTTAATACGATTGACAGAAATATTCTAGATTCACTCTAGGAGCAACATAGAGTTAAAACCGGATAATCATGCGATACTACGTTTTGAAATGGTTTAAGTATGAAACTATCAATTGTCGTCTCACATATTTAGAATTGTATGTTCATGGTCTTTGAGCCTCTTAACACGGCAATCTAGCCTCAGCATCATCATTGTGAGGCGAGGATGCTAATTTCTAGTTCGCGGGCAATCAATTATGTTGTGGTTTACGGGAAACGATTAGGGACTTCCGTGCGTCTAACCATTTAACTCAACTTAGCTTCACAACTACTTTTTCAGTGTTGATGTGATAATCCCAAGTTGGTCTTTAATAACCCCCGTTTGTCAACCAAGCAATGTGTTAGGTATATATCTATCCTGAACACAAGATTATATCGCGAGATACAAACATGCTCCTCCTCACATTCTCATGTCCTGACCTAGGTAATGCTTTCTCAAGCTATTACCCAAGTTAACATATATGTTTTTATGGTGATCGATCATAAAAACAACCAACAATCAGGAATAAGAAGAAACAACAATCAATAACTTAATTCCAAAACAAATCGCAAAAATCACAATCATATCTTGTGGCTTCAACCTAGAGGAAGGGTTCTAGTCACTCATGTTCGTATAATTACAAGCGTTGTTTAGAGTAATATACTTACAGAATAGATGAAAAGAAATCAAGAAAATATGGACCCAATAGGGTTGCTTCAAGTCTCCTTCGCGCCTCCTTCAGTTTTTCCAGAAAATCCCGTGTCCCATGATTTTAGAAGCTAAGGGTTTAATTTATACTATGCTGAAAAAAATGCAAACTTTGGCTTTGTTGTGGAACGGCAACGTGTCACGGAGCTGAACGCTGAGTGACCTCCGTGACATGGAGGTAACGCGTACCCTCACTGGAATGTGCCAAAAAATGCAATTTTCGTCCTAGTGTTGCCCGCGTTGGCAGCGTGCCCCGGCCCCTGTATCGCGCCGGGTGCCAGTCATTGCATGTTTTCATGTTGAATTTCACCTTTTGCTCTTGATTTCATTCCTCCACTTCACCAAATCATGAATTAGTTCCTCAAATGCACTATTAACCTTCAAAAACAAGGACTAATCATGTTGGTTAGTATATATTCACATTTACATAAAATCACATGAGAATAAACATCCAAAACCAAATAAAATAAAAAAATTAAAAAAATTAAGTTATAAAGTAGCACTTGGGCATGCGGTATGCCCAAGATCACAACCACACTTAGAGTCTTGTTAGGTCCCCCAAACAAACCTTTTACATCCCATGCACATGAAGACTCACACACAACTAATTTAGCAAGATAATTCAAGCTACGGCTATAATGATTATGTAAGATATGATTACAAATAGAGCATGCAAGTTTTATTCCTTAAAATTAAGTAAAACTATGTTAGGACTTCCTAACCTCAAGAATTGACTCAACAAACTCATGCAAATCAACTGATCAAGAAATCCTACATGAATTCTATCCTTCATTAAACATGTTCCCTTATAACAAGAGAGTTACCCATTTTAACTCATGAATTTTCAAATAACACCATGTATGGGTATATGAATAAACATTACGCTCGCTCTCTGAGATTCACATGCCTCATGTAATGACCCATAAGCTTGCCCTTAGCATTTTACTCCACTAATTTAAGGATGTATAAACGTAAGATCAAGTAGGACTTATTGGGATGTAATGTAAGCTAAGGGACGGGTAAGAACTAATCTGGCCGGTAATAGTGACTATCTCCCTTAAGCGCTTTTAGCCATCCAACATTCATTAAGGGACATCTCTTTTCTTACTTCCTCCTCATTCTTTTCAATCTTGAATTTTCTCTTCTTGTTCCCATTTCTTTAAGCACACTCAGCTTAGTAGTAAGGAGTACTTAAGCAAATTTTTTATTTTTTCATTTTTAAATAACTAATTTTAGTTTTTTTTAATATTTAGAATTTTTTAATTTACACAAGTGCACCTTTGTCGCTTTCTCCAACTTTCACAACTTCTACTTTTCCTTCTTTTCACGCTTCTTACTCCATCTCTTTGGAATTTTCTTTCACTTGGCGCTTAGGAGTTTTGGATCAACATTCAAGACTAATGAAAGAAAAGGGAATAAACTTATGTTATAGCTATCAAAGAATAGGATTACGGCTCAATGAGACGCTAGGTTGTATTCAAGGTAGGTAAGGCAAGGATTAAATATTTGGCTCATTCAAAGAACTGCCTAAATCATTTCCTACACTTTATATCGTACATTTCGTTTTATAAACACACCAGACAAGTTCTAGACACTCCACAATAGCACGGAATAATCAAAAACCTTACACTCATGGCACATGCTCAATTCAAGACTTATACTCGGCAGATTTTTTTAACTCATTAATCACACGAATTCAAACATTAAGCTTTAATCATACCGAGTCAAATTCAAGAGCCTAGGTGTCTCAAACATAGGTATACCACTTGCATGCTTTTCACTAAACATACTTGCATCTTAAAATCATTTATGGCACATAACAAGAATATCAAGCCCATCAGTAGCTACGGGTTCAAAAAACCAAAACCTATTGACTAATTTTCCTCAAGACGGTCGTCATCCATTCTTCATCGGGAAGCCGTCCCTAACATGACTAAAACATTATATACGAGACAAAGAAGAAAAAAAAAATTATTCTTCGATTCAAAGACCCCAGTCGGAAAGAACCGAAAAAGAAAAACCAGCGGATGATGAAGTCATGTAACTCACTAAATTCACCCCCGTCGGAAAAGAATCGAAAAGGAAAAACCAACGGGTGATGAAGTCATCACTTAACTCAAATTTTTTTTTCAATTTTCTCACAAGCATTACATTCACCAAACATCGTTAAGCACAAAAATTTTGAGATTTCCCTCACCCCACACTTGAATAATGCTATGTAACCATAAGATCAACTTAACATTTAAAGAGGGTGAGAAATACTCCTGAGCCTTTAGACTGGCTAACGGCATGCTTTCGTTCAAAGTTGCACAAGTGGGTGTTCGACCCCACACTTTTTCTCTTCCATGTTTGTTAGCTTCCTCCTCCCACAGTACTCGAGACTTCCCTCCATACGTACCTTAACTTTCCACCAAAACAACAAAAAGACGAAGATAAATAAAAACAAGCTGTAATGCGAAATTAAAATGGTACCCGGGTACCCTTGGGTTCTCCCAAAGCGGCGCACAATTTTACGTCGCGGCACGACGTATTACGTTTCACCGCTTTTTCCTCCACCTTGAGGATATGAATCTCACCCCTAATTTATTCTCTAATTTCCTTTTGTGTTCTAGGGGTGGTGGTGAGAAATTGTAAGGACCAAGCGGTAGATGTCTCCATTGACGTTTATTGGCCCTTAAGTAAGTGAGATCATTTTATCTATTGAAATCAGCAAATTCCAAAATATACGGGGCTTGGTCCTCCTCTAGAAATTCCTCTATAAGCTTGGAAGACTCTATTTCTATGTCGTCACCCAAACTCAATGTCGAAAAATGACTCGAGTGGGGTCCACTGCACCTCGACTCACGGCCATTGTGATTGACCTCCTTACTTGTATACACCTTCTCCACATCAACATCTATCTCTCCATTAATGACAAATGGGGTATACTCTATCTCTTCTTCGTGCATGAATTTCCCATAAGTGTGAGCCCATCACGGGACAACGAGATTCTAATTGTCGAGCTTCATCCAAAAATTCACCCTTGGCTTCCCTCTTGTAGTTCCTCTTTGAATATCGCCTACAACTGTTACCTGCAATTTATCACAAGCCCAGCTTCAATAATCATCTCCGTGAATTTAACGCTTTAAATCCTTTCAGAGCCTCTGCATTCTCTTCTTCTTGAATTCTCAATCTTGCCCATTCGCCTCCTTCATTGCTTCTATTTGCTCAATCATCTGTTTTATCATGTCTTCTATTCGAGCTTGGTGTCCCAAGTCCTCATATTCATCATGCCTATATTCAAAAAAAAACGGGAAAAGGATCATAGTAGGGGCTTTGGGGATGGGAGTATGCATTAGACGACCATCCCAATGACCATCTTGACCACCACGTATATTGCACGTGTTACGGTGTTGCCACAAGTGGGGTCCTCCGCCAGTGAGACAGAACTCATCAAAAGTAAGTATCCACCATTTAACCCATTTATATTCCATGATGTCATGTTAAGAAGGGTATCGAGATTAAACTAAAAATAAAATAAATCTAAAATTAATAAAGAAAAAAAAAAATTTCAACACTTAAGAAATTTAAAAAATCACACAAAAATAGATAAATTCACTAAACTTGGCGAGTCCCGGAAACGGCGCCAAAAACTTGATGAGCCCGCAAGTGTACGGGTTGTACAAGTATTACAATGGCCCTTTTTAAAAGCCGGTATGTCGAACCCACGGGGGCCCGGACCAATTCAGCTAACTATCAGTTCAAGTGTGATGTGCTTTCGCAAGTGTTGATTCTAGAGGTTTTCGAGAAGTTTTAGTGGGAGTCTAAATATGGTCAACGAAATATTCTGAATTAATTCACTCACAGGAGCAACATAGAGTTGAAACGAGATAATCATGCGATACTACGATTTGCAATGGTTTAAGTATGAAACTATCAATTGTGTCTCACATAATTAGAATTGCATGTTCATGGTCTTTCGAGCCTCTAAACCTTACGGCAATCTAAGCCTCACTGCATCATTGAGCAAGGATGCTAATTTCTAATTCATGGGCAATCATTATGTTGTGGTTTACGGGGAAACGATTAGGAACTTCCGTGCGTCTAACCATTTAACTCAACTTAGCTTCACAACTACTTTTTCAGTGTTGATGTGATAATCCCAAGGTGGTCTTTAATACCCCCCGTTTATCCAACCAAGCAAGGTGTTAGGCATATTTCTATCCTGAAACAAGATTATATCGCGAGATACAAACATGCTCCTCACATTCTCATGTCCCGACCTAGGTAATGCTTTCTCAAGCTATTGCCCAAGCTAACATATATGTGTTTTTATGGTGATCAATCCATAAAAACAACCAACAATCAATGTAAGACGAAACAACAATCAATTACTTAATTCCAAAACAAATCAGCAAAAATCACAACAATATCTTGTGGCTTGACCTAGAGGAAGGGTTCTAGTCACTTATGTTAGGTATAATTACAAGAAAACGTTCTTTAGAGTAATATATACAGAAAAGATGAAAAGAAACCAAGAAAATATGAACCCAATAGGAGTTCTTCAAGTCTCCTTCACGCCTCCTTCAGTTTTTCCAGAAAATCCCGTGTCCCATGATTTTAGAAGCTAAGGGTTTAATTTATACCTATCTTTGAAAAAAATGCAAAATTTGGCCTTTGGTGGAGTAGCAACGTGTCCACGGGCTGAACGCCCTAATTGACCTCGTGACATGGAGGTAACGCGTACCCTCACTGGAATGTGCAAAAAATGCAATTTTCGTCCCTTAGTGTTGCCGCGTTGGCAGCGTGCCACACCTTCTCCTTGCGGTGCCAGTCATTGCATGTTTTCGTGTTGAATTTCACCTTTTGCTCTTGATTTCATTCCTCCACTTCACCAAATCATGAATTAGTTCCTCAAATGCACTATTAACCTTCAAAAACAAGGACTAATCATGTTGTTTAGTATATATTCACATTTACATAAAATCACATGAGAATGTATATAAATAAGAGATAAACAAGACTAAATTGAGTTATAAAAATGCGCACTTGGGCATGCAATTATGCCCAAGATCACAACCCCACACTTAAAGTCTTGTTCGTCCTCGAACAAACATTTTACATCCCATGCACATGAAGACTCACACACAACTAATTTAGCAAGATAATTCAAGCTACGGCTAATGATTATGTAAGATAGCAGAAGTTACAAATAGAGCATGCAAGTTTATTCCTTAAAAATTAAGTAAAACTATGTTAGGACTTCCTAACCTCGAGAATTGACTCTCAATCTAAGCAAACTCATGCAAATCAACTGACAAGAAATCCAACATAGATTCTATCCTTCATTAAACATATTCCCTCACAACAAGAGAGTTACCCATTTTAACTCATGAATTTTCAAATAACACCATGTATGGGTATATGAATAAAAATTACGCTCGCTCTCACAAAGAATTCACATGCCTCATGCTTAATGACCCACCAAGCTTGCCCTTAGCGTTTTACTCCACTAATTTAAGGATGTATAAGCATGAATCCAAGTAGGGCAATGGGTTGTAGTGTAATTCAAGGGACGGGTAGGTACTAATCTGGCCCGTGTGTGACTATCACCCCAAAGCGCTTTTAATACATCAACATTCATTAAGGGACATCTCTTTCTTACTTCCTCCTCATTCTTTTCAATCTTGAATTTTCTCTTCTTGTTCCCATTTCTTCTAAGCACACTCCAGCTTAGTAGTAAGAGTACTTAAGCAATTTTTTTCATTCATTTATTTTCTTACTCCTTACTAATAATCAACCATTTTTACACAATTTTTCTTTCTTTTCCAACTTTCCTTCTACTTTTCCTTCTTTTTCCACGCTTCTTACTCCATCACTCTTTGGAATTTTTTTTTTCACTTAAGCGCTTAGGTTTTGGATCAAATTCAAGGCTAATGAAAGAAAAGGGAATAATCCTTATGTTAGCTATCAAAGAATAGGATTAAGGCTCAATGGGGCTAACTAGGATTCAATTCCAAGGTAGGTAAGGCAAGGATTAAATATTTGGCTCATTCAAATGCCTAAATCATTTCCTACACTCACCATCCTTCATTTCGTTTTATAAACACACCAGACAAGTTCTAGACCTCCACAATAGCACAGAATAATCAAAACCTTACACTCATGGCACATGCTCAATTCAAGACATACTATTGATTTTTAACTCGGCTAATCACAGAATTCAAACATTAAGCTTTAATCATACCGAGTCAAATTAAGGAGCCTAGGTGTCTCAAACATAGGTATACCACTTGCATGCTTCTGCACTAAACATACTTGAATCTTACAATCATTTTATAGCACATAACAAGAATGTCATTCATCAATTAGCTACGGGTTCAAAAACCAAAACCTATTGACTAATTTTCCTCAAGACGGTCGTCATCCATTCGTCGTCGGAAGCCGTCCCTAACTATGACTAAACATTATATACAGACAAAGAAGAAAAAAAAAAATTATTCTTCGGTTCAAAAGACCCCCCGTCGGAAAAGAACCGAAAAAAAGAAAAACCAAGGAGTGATGAAGTCATGCTTAACTCACTACGTTACCGCCCGTCGGAAAAGAATCGAAAGAAAAAACCAACCGGGTGATGAAGTCATGCTTAACTCTACGAATTGTTTTTGAATTTTCTCACAAGCATTACATTCACCAAACATCGTTAAGCACAAAATTTTAAAATTTCCCTTACCCCACACTTGAATCATGCTGTCCCCATAGCATCAACAACATTTAAAGAGGGTGAAATACTCCTTTGAGGCCTTTAGGCCTAGCTAACCTCATGCTTTTCTTTAATGTTGCACAAGTGAATTATTTAGAGCCCCAAACTTTTCTCTTCCATGTTTGTTTCCTTCCTCCACTCCACGGGCCTCAGACTTCCCTTCCATCTGTGCTTAACTTTCGACCAAAACAACAAAAAGTTTGAGAAAAATAAATAAAAACAGCTACATTACGGTAAAATGGTACCCGGGTACCCTTGGGTTGCCTCCCAAGCGGCGCCTAATTTTACGTCGCGACGCACGACGTATTAGGTTTCACGCTTTTTCCTCCACCTTGAGGATATGAATCTCAGCCCTAATTTCTTCTCTAATTTCCTTTTGTGTTCTAGGGGTGGTGGTGAGAACCTTAAAGGACCAAGCGGTAGATGTCGCGCTTGACGTTTATTGGCCCTTAAGTAAGTGAAGTCATTTTGTCTATTGAAATAAAGCAAATTCCAAAATATGGGGCTTGGTCCTCCTCTAGAAATTCCTCTATAAGCTTGGAAGACTCTATTTCTATGTCGTCACCTAAACTCAATGTCGAGAAATGCTTCCAGTGGGGTCCGCTACACCTCGACTGCGAAAGCTGCATTGTGATTGACCTCCTTGCTTATACACCTTCTCCCACATCAACATCTATCTCTCCTTTAATGACAAATGGGGTATACTCTATCTCTTCTTCAGTGCATGAATTTCCCATAAGTGGCAGGCCCATGCGAGGACAACCAAGAAGTTCTAATTGTCAGGGCTTCGCCAAAATTCACCCTTGGCTTCCTCTTGTAGTTCCTCGTGAATATCGCCTACAGCACATTACCTGCAATTTATCACAAGCCTCCAGCAACAATCATCTCCGTGAATTTAACGCTCATCCTTTCTAGAGCCTCTTGCATTCTACGCATGAATTCTCAATGCGCCATCGCCTCCTTCATTGCTTCTGTTTGCTCAATCATCTGTTTTAGCATGTCTTCTATTCAAGCTTGGTGTCCCAAGTCCTCATATTCATCATGCCTATATTCAGAAAAACAAACAACAGAAGATCATAGTAGGGGCTTGGGGGATGGGAGTATGCATTGACTGACCATCTGACCATCATGACCACCACATATATTGCCGTGTTACGGTGTTGCCACAAGTGGGGTCCTCCGCAATTCAGACAAGACTTATCAAAGTAGGAGTATCCACCATTCAACTAATTTGCGTTCCATGATGTCATGTTAAGAAGGGTATCGGATTAAAAACTAAAAATAAAATAAATCTAAAATTAATAAAGAAAAAAAAATTTCAACACTTAAGGAAATTTAAAAATCACACAAAAATAGATAAATTCTTAAACTTGGCCGAGTCCCCAGAAACGGCGCCAAAGCTTGATGAGCCCGCAGAGTAATGCAGGGTTGTACAGTATCTGGGTATTTTTTTAAAAGCCAGGTATAATAGAACCCACGGGGGTGGACCAATTGACTAACTATCAAGTTCAAGTGTGATATTAACTTTCACAAGTGTATGAGTCTATTGATTTTTGAAGGTTTAATTAAGTCTAAATACGGTCAACGAAATATTCTGAATTCACTCTAGGAGCAACATAGAGTTGAAACCGGAATAATCATGCGATACTACGATTTGCAATGGTTTAAGTATGAAACTATCAGTGTCGTCTCACATAATTAGAATTTATGTTCATGATCTTTCGAGCCTCTAAACCACAAACAAACTAGCCTCCTGCATCATTGTGAGCGAGGATGCTAATTTCTAATTTACTTGGGCAATCAATTATGTTGTGGTTTTACGGGGAAACGATTTAGGGACTTCGTCGTCTAACCATTTAACTCAACTTAGCTTCACAACTACTTCTTCGAGTGGTGATGTGATAATCCCAAGTTGGTCTTTAATACCCCCGTTTGTCAACCAAGCAAGGTGTTAGGTATATTTCTATCCTGAACACAAGATTATATCATGAGATACAAACATGCTCCTCACATTCTCATGTCCTGACCTAGGTAATGCTTTCTCAAGATATTGCCCAAGCTAACATATATGTTTTTATGGTGATCAATAATAAAAACAACCAACAATCCAGAATGTAAGACGAAACAACAATCAATAACTTAACCAAATCGCAAAATCACAATTATATATTGTGAAGCACAACCCTAGAAGGAAGGGTTCTAGTCACTAAATGTTCATATAATTACAAGAAAACATTGTTTAGAGTAATATACTTACAAGAATAGATGAAAAGAAACCAATAAAATATGAACCCAATAGGAGTTCTTCAAGTCTCCTTTGCGCCTCCTTCAGTTTTTCGAGAAAATCCCGTGTCAAATAATTTTAGAAGCTAACGGGTTTAATTTATACTATGCTGAAAAAAATGCAAACTTTAACTATGTTGGAGCATTAGCGAGTGTCCACGGAGGGTGACGCCCTAATTGACCTCCGTGACATGGAGGTTACGCGTACCCTCACTGGAATGTGCCAAAACATGCAATTTTTGTCCCTGAGTGTACGCGGCAGCTTGCCACGGCCCCTATCGCGCCGGGTGCCAGTCATTGCATGTTTCGTGTTGAATTTCACCTTTTGCTCTTGATTTCATTCCTCCACACCACCCAAATCTGAATTAGTTCCTCCAATGCACTATTAACCTTCAAAAGCAAGGACTAATCATGTTGGTTAGTATATATTCACATTACATAAATCCCTTGAGAATGTATATAAATAAGAGATAAACAAGACTAAATTAAGTTATAAAAGTAGCACTTGGGCACGCAATTATGCCCAAGATCACAACCCCACACTTAAAGTCTTGTTCGTCCTCGAACAAACCTTTTACATCCCATGCATATGAAGACTCACACACAACTAATTGTAAGATAATTCAAGCTACAGCTCTAAGGATTATGTAAGATAGCAAGTTACAAATAGAGCATGCAAGTTTTATTCCTTAAAATTAAGTAAAACTATGTTAGGTCTTCTAACCTCAAGAATTGACTCAACAAACTCATGCAAATCAACTGATCAAAAAATCCAACATGAATTCTATCCTTCATTAAACATGTTCCCTCACAACAAGAGAGTTACCATTTTTACTCATAGATTTTCAAAATAACACGTATGGGTATTGAATAAAAATTACGCTCGCTCTCACAAAAGAATTCACATACTCATGTAATGACCCATAAGCTTGCCCATGGCGTTTACTCCACTAATTTAAGGATGTATAAACGTAAGATCAAGTAGGACTTAATGGGTTGTAATGTAAGCTAAGGGACGGGTAGGTACTAATCTGGCCAGTAATAGTGACTATCACCCCAAGCGCTTTTTTAATACATCAACATTCATTAGGGACATCTCTTTTTCTTACTTCCTCCTCATTCTTTTCAATCTTGAATTTTCTCTTCTTGTTCCCATTTCTTTAAGCACACTCAGCGTAGTAGTAAGGAGTACTTAAGCAATTTTTTTCATTCATTTATTTTCTTACTCCTTACTAATAATCAACCATTTTTACACAAGTGCACCTTTGTCCTTTTCTCAACTTTCACAACTTCTACTTTTCCTTCTTTTTCCGCTTCTTACTCCTTCAGTCTTTGGAATTTTTTTCACTTAAGAGCTTAGGAGTTTTGGATCAAATTCAAGGCTAATGAAAGAAAAGGGATTAAGCTTATGTTGTAGCTATCAAAGAATAGGATTAAGGCTCAATGGGGCTAACTGGGATTCAATATTCAAGGTAGGTAGGCAAAGGATTAAATATTTGTCATTCAAAAGAAATACCTAAATGTTTCTACACTCTACATCGTACATTTCGTTTTATAAAGCACACCAGACAAGTTCTAGACCTCCACAATAGCACAGAATAATCAAAACCTTACACTCATGGCACATGCTCAATTCAAGACATACTCGGCGAGATTTTTTTAACTCGACTAATCACTAAATTCAAACATTAAGCTTTAATCCATATCAAGTCAAATTCAAGAGCTAAGTGTCTCAAACGACCATACCACTTGCATGCTTCTGCACTAAACATACTTGCATCTTACAATCATTTATAGCACATAACAAGAATATAAAGCCATCAATTAGCTACGGGCTCAAAAGCGAAACCTATTGACTAATATTTCCTCAAGACGGTCGTCATCCATCCATTGTTGGAAACAGTCCCTAACGATGACTAAAACATTATATACGAGACAAGAAAAAAAATTATTCTTCGGTTCAAAGAACCCCCGTCGGAAAAGAACCGAAAAGAAAAACCAACGAGTGATGAAGTCATGTAACTCACTAAATTTACCCCCGTCGGAAAAAGAATCGAAAAGAAAAACCAACGGGTGATGAAGTCATGCTTAACTCACAAATTTTTCAATTTTCTCCCACAAGCATTACATTCACCAAACATCGTTAAGCACAAAAATTTTAAAATTTCCCTCCACCCCCACACTTGAATCATGCTATGTCCCCATAGATCAACTTAACATTTAAAGAGGGTGAAATGCTTACCTATTGAGGCATTTAGGCCTAGCTAACAACATGCTTTTCTTTAAGTTGCACAAGTGGGTGTTCGATCCCACTTTTCTCTTCCATGTTTGTTAGCTTCCTCCTCCACTGAGGTACTCGAACTTCCCTCCATAACTAACTTTCCACCAAAACAATAAGGCGAAAAATAAATAAAAACAACTCTAATGCCTGAGAAATTAAATGGTTTGGGTACTTCTTGGGTTGCCCTCCCAAGCAGCGCGTAATTTTACGTCGCGGCACGACGTATTACGTTTCACCGCTTTTTCCTCCACCTTGAGGATATGAATCTCACCCTAATTTCTTCTCTAATTTCCTTTTGTGTTACAAGGGGTGGTGGTGAGAAATTGTAAGGACCAAACGGTAGATGTCTCCTTGGCGTTTATTGGCCCTTAAGTAAGTGAAGTCATTTTGTCTATTGAAATAAGCAAATTCCAAAATATACGAGGCTTGGTCCTCTACAAATTCCTCTATAAGCTTGGAAGACTCTATTTCTATGTCGTCACCCAAACTCAATGAATAGAAAAATGGCAGTGGGGTCTACTACACCTCGACTCTGAAATTGCATTGTGATTGACCTCCTTACTTGTATACACCTTCTCCACATGAACATCTATCTCTCCATTATTAATGACAAATGGGGTATACACTATCTTTTCTTCGGTGCATGAATTTCCCATAAGTGTGCCAGGCCCATCACGGGGACAACCAAGAGATTCTAATTGTAGGGCTTCATCCAAAAATTCACCCTTGGCTTCCTCTTGTAGTTCCTCTTGAATATCGCCTACAAGCTGTTTTTGCCCGAAATTTATCACAAGCCTCAACTTCAACAATCATCTCTGTGAATTTAACGCTCATCCTTTCTAGAGCCTCTGCATTCTCTTCTTGCTGAATTCTCAATCTTTCATCGCCTCCTTCATTGCTTATGTTTGCTCAATCATGTGTTTTAGCATGTCTTCTATTCGAGCTTGGGGTCCCAAGAGTCCTCGCATTCCATCATGCCTATATTCAGAAAAAACAGAGGAAGGATCATAGTAGGGGCTTGGGGGATGGGAGTGCCACATTGAGCGACCATCCCAATGACCATCACCAGCCACCACATATATTGCACGTGTTACAGTGTTTCCACAAGTGGGGTCCTCCACAATTCAGACAAGACTTATCAAAGTAGGAGTATCCACCATTCAACTAATTTGCGTTCCATGATGTCATGTTAAGAGGGTATCGAGATTAAAAACTAAAAATAAAAATAAATCTAAAACAATAAAGAAAAAAATTTTTCAACACTTAAGGAAATTTAAAAATCACACAAAAATAGATAAATTCACTAAACTTAGCTGAGTCCCAGGAAATGGCGCCAAAAGCAGTGGACCCGCAAGTGTACGGGTTGTACAAGTAATACGGTGGCCCTTATTAAGAAGCTGGAATGTCGAACCCACGGGGGCTGGACCAATTCAACTAACTATCAAGTTCAAGTGTGATATTAACTTTAAGTGTTGATTCCTGAAGGATTTTGAGAAGGTTTAATTAAATTACAAATAGGTCAATGAAATGCCGAATTCACTCTAGGAGCAACATAGAGTTGAAACCGGATAATCATCTTGAATACTACGATTTGCAATGGTTTAAGTATGAAACTATCAATTGTCGTCTCACATATTTAGAATTGTATGTTCATGGTCTTTCGAGCCTCTTAACACGGCAATCTAGCCTCCAACATGCATCATTGTGAGCAAGGATGCTAATTTCTAGTTCGCGGGCAATCAAATATGTTGTGGTTTGCGGAAACGATTAGGAACTTCCGTGTGTCTAACCATTTAACTCAACTTAAGCTTCACAACTACTTCTTCGAGTGGTGATGTGATAATTCCAAGTTGGTCTTTAATACCCCCCGTTTGTCAACCAAGCAAGGTGTTAGGTATATTTCTATCCTGAACACAAGATTATATCGCGAGATACAAACATGCTCCTCACATTCTCATTTCCTGACCAAGGTTATGCTTTCTCAAGATATTGCCCAAGCTAACATATATGTTTTTATGGTGATCAATCATAAAAACAGCCAACAATCCAGAATGTAAGACGAAACAACAATCAATAACTTAATTCCAAAACAAATCGCAAAAATCACAATCAAATCTTGGCTTCAACCTAGAGGAAGGGTTCACAGTCACTCATGTTCGTATAATTACAAGAAAACATTGTTTAGAGTAATATACTTACAAGAATAGATGAAAAGAAACCGAAAATATGAACCCAATAGGAGTTCTTCCAGTCTCCTTGATTTTTCGAGAAAATCCGTGTCCTAGTGATTTTACAAGCTAAGGGTTTAATTTATACTATGCTGAAAAAATGTAAAATTTGGCCTGTGGTGGAACAGCAACGTGTGCGGAGCTGAACGCCCTAATTGACCTCCGTGACATGGAGGTAACGCGTACCCTCACTGGAATGTGCGAAAAAATGCAATTTTAAGATCCTAGTGTTGCCGCTAGGTGGCAGCGTGCCACGGCCATCGCGCGGGTGCCTATCATTGCATGTTTTCGTGTTGAATTTCACCTTTTGCTCTTGATTCCATTCCTCCACTTCACCAAATCATGAATTAGTTCCTCAAATGCCCTATTAACATTCCAAAAACAAAAAAGGACTAATCATGTTGGTTAGTATATATTCACATTTACATAAAATCACATGAGAATGTATATAAATAAGAGATAAACAAGACTAAATTTGAGTTATAAAGTAGCACTTGGGCATGCAATTATGCCCAAGATCACAACCCGCAAAGTCTTGTTCGTCCTCGAACAAACCTTTTACATCCCATGCACATGAAGACCACACACACAACTAATTTAGCAAGATAATTCAAGCTAAGGCTATAATGATTATGTAAGTTAGCAAGTTACAAATAGAGCATGCAAGTTTTATTCCTTAAATTAAGTAAAACTATCTGGACTTCCTAACCTCAAGAATTGACTCAACAAACTCATGCAAATCAACTGACCAAGAAATCCAACATGAATTCTATCCTTCATTAAACATGTGCCCTCACAACAAGAGAGTTACCCGTTTTAACTCATGAATTTTCAAATAACACCATGTATGGGTATATGAATAAAAATTATGCTCAAGCTCTCACAGAGAATTCACATGCATCATGTAATGACCCATAAGCTTGCCCTTAGTGTTTACTCCACTAATTTAAGAGTGTATAAACATAAGATCAAGTAGGACTTAATGGGAGGTAATGTAAGCTAAGGGACGGGTAGGTACTTCTGGCAGTAATAGTGACTATCTCTGGCGGCACCAATACATCAACATTCATTAAGGGACATCACTTTTCTTACTTCCTCCTCATTCTTTTCAATCTTGAATTTTCTCTTCTTGTTCCCATTTCTTTAAGCACACTCAGCTTAATAGTAAGGAGTACTTAAGCAATTTTTTTCATTCATTTATTTTCTTACTCCTTTTCTAATAATCAACCATTTTTTTACCAAGTGCACCTTTGTCTTTTTCAACTTTCACAACTTCTACTTTTCCTTCTTTCACGCTTCTTACTCCATCACTCTTTGAATTTTTTTCACTTAAGCGCTTAGGAGTTTGGATCAATTCAAGGCTAATGAAAAACAAGGGATTAAGCTTATGTTAGCAGCTATCAAAGAATAGGATGAAGGCTCAATGGGGCTAACCCCAAGTTCAATAAGTGAGGTAAGGCAAGTTAAATATTTGGCTCATTCAAAGGAAATGCCTAAATCATTTCCTACACTCTACATCATGCATTCATTTTATAAACACACCAGACAAGTTCTAGACACTCCACAATAGCACAGAATAATCAAAAACCTTACACTCATGGCACATGCTCAATTCAAGACATACTCGGCAGATTTTTTTTTAACTCAGCTAATCACACGAATTAAAACATTAAGCTTTAATCATACCGAGTCAAATTCAAGAGCCTAGGTGTCTCAAACATAGGTATACCACTTGCATGCTTCTGCACTAACTTATACTTGCATCTTACAATCATTTATAGCAACTAACAAGAATATCAAGCCATCAATTAGCTACGGGCTTCAAAAACCAAAACCTATTGACTAATTTTCCTCAAGACGGTCGTCATCCTCCATCGTCGGAAACCGTCCCTAACATGACTAAAACATTATATACAGACAAGAAGAAAAAAAAATTATTCTTTGGTTCAAAGACCCCGATCGGAAGAACCGAAAAGAAAAACCAACGGGTGATGAAGTCATGCTTAACTCACTAAATTTGCAGTCGGAAAAGAACCGAAAAGAAAAACCAACGGGTGATGAAGTCATGCTTAACTCACAATTTTTTTTCAATTTTCTCACAAGCATTACATTCACCAAACATCGTTAAGCACAAAAATTTTGAAATTTCCCTCACCCCACACTTGAATCATGCTATGTCCCGTAGCATCAACTAACTTTGTAAAGAGGGTGAGAAATACTCCCCGAGGCAGATTGACTAAGCTAACAACATGCTTGCTTCTTTAATGTTTTCAAGTGGTTTTCTGACCCACACTTTTTCTCTTCCATGTTTGTTAGCTTCCTCTCCGGGTACTCGGACTTCCCTCCATACATTAGCAACTTTCCACCAAAACAACGAAAAGCTGAAAATAAATAAAACTCTAATGACCTGAAATTAAAATGGTACGATACCATGAGTTTGCCTCCCAAAGCGGTACCTGATACGTCGCGGCACGGCATTATTACGTTCCGCTTTTCCTCCACCTTGAGGATATGAATCTCACCCCTAATTTCTTCTCTAATTTCCTTTTGTGTTCTAGGGGTGGTGGTGAGAATTGTAAGGACCAAGCAATAGATGTTTCCCTTGGCGTTTATTGGCCCTTAAGTAAGTGAAGTCATTTGTCTGAAATAAGCAAGATTCAAAATATACAGGGCTTGGTCATCCTCTAGACATTCCTCTATAAGCTTGGAAGATTATTTCTATGTGATCACCCAAACTCAATGTCGAAAAATACTTCAAGTGGGGTCCACTACACCTCGACTACGACGCATTTTGATTGACCTCCTTACTTTTATACACCTTCTCCACATCAACATCTATCTCTTTATTGTGTGATGAGACATCACTCTATGCTGGTGCATGAATTTCCCATAAGTGTGAGCCCATCACGGGGACATCCAAGAGATTCTAATTGTCGGGCTTCATCCAAAAATTCACCCTTGGCCTCCTCTTGTAGTTCCTCTTGAATATCGCCTACAAGCATTACCTGCAATTTATCACAAGCCTCGGCTTCAACAATCATCTCTACACAATGAATTTTACGCTCATCCTTTCTAGAGCCTCTGCATTCTCTTCTTGCTGAATTCTCAATGCTGCCATCGCCTCCTTCATTATACATTTGCTCAATCATGTTTGTTTTAGCATGTCTTCTATTGAGCTTGGTGTCCCAGTCCTCATATTCATCATGCCTATATTAGGAAAAAAACAACGGAAGGATCATAGTAGGGAGCTTGGGGGATGGGAGTATGCATTCGAGACAACCATCCCAATGACCATCTTGACCACCACATATAACAGGTATTACAGTGTTGCCACAAGTGGGGTCCTCCGCAATTCAGACAAGACTCATCAAAGTAAAAGTATCCACCATTTAACCCATTTATATTCCATGATGTCATGTTAAGAAGGGTATCGGATTAAAAACTAAAAATAAAATAAATCTAAAATTAATAAAGAAAAGAAAATATTATTCAGCACTTAAAATTTAAAATGCACAAAAACCGATAAATTCACTAAACTTAGCTGAGTCACGGCAACGGCGCCAAAAACTGATGAGCCCGCCAGTGTATGGGTTGTACGGGTAATACAATGGCCCTTTTAAGAGCGAGATATCGAACCCACGAGGGGCCGGACCAATTCGGCTAACTATCAAGTTCAAGTGTGATATTAACTTTCGCAAATTGTTGATTCTAGAGGTTTTCATGAGAAGGTTAGTGCGTAAATATGGTCAACGAAATATTAAGATTCACTCTAGGAGCAACATAGAGTTGAAACGAGATAATCATGCGATACTACGATTTGCAATGGTTTAAGTATGAAACTATCAATTATCGTCTCACATAACTAGAATTGCATGTTCATGGTCTTTCGAGCCTCTAAACACGGCAATCTAGCCTCACTACATCATTGTGAGCGAGGATGCTAATTTCTGGTTCATGAGCAATCATTATGTTGTGGTTTACGGCGGAGAGGGACTTCCACTGCGTCGAACCATTTAGCTAAACTTAGCCTCACAGCTACTTCTTCGAGTGGTGATGTGATAATCCCAAGTTGGTCTTTAATACCCCTCGTTTGTCAACCAAGCAAGGTGTTAGGTATATTTCTATCACAGACACAAGATTATATCGCGAGATACAAACATGCTCCTCCTCACATTCTCATGTCACGACCTAGAGTAATGCTTTCTCAAGCTATTACCCAAGTTAACATATATGTTTTTATGGTAATCAATCCATAAAAACAACCAACAATCCATGAATGTAAGATGAAACAACAATCAATAACTTAATTCCAAAACAAATCACAAAATCACAATCACATCTTGTGGCTTCAACCTAGAGAGGGTTCTAGTCACTCATGTTCGTATAATTACAAGAAATATTGATTAGGTAATATACTTACAAGAATAGATGAAAATAAACCAAGAAAATATGAACCCAATAGGAATTCTTCCAAGTCTCCTTCGCGCCTACTTCGCAGTTTTCGGAAAATCCCTTGTGTCCCATGATTTTAGAAGCTAAGGGTTCAATTTATACTATGATGAAAAAATGCAAAATTTGGCCTGTGGTGGAACGGCTGACAACGTGTCACGGGTGGGCGCCTAATTGACCTCCGTGACACGGAGGTAACACATCCACGAGGAATTTGCCAAAAAATGCAATTTTCGGCCCTAGTGTTGCCACGTTGGCAGGCGTGCCACAGCCCCTAGCTTGCGCCCCGGTGCCAGTCATTGCATGTTTTCTTGTAGAATTTCACCTTTTGCTCTTGATTCCATTCCTCCACTTCACCAAATCATGAATTAGTTCCTCAAATGCATTATTAACCTTCAAAAAATAGGACTAATCATGTTGGTTAGTATATATTCACATTTACATAAAATCACATGAGAATGTATATAAATAATAGATTTTACATAAAATCACATGAGAATGTATATAAATAATTAGATAAACAAGACTAAATTGAGTTATAAAGTAGCACTTGGGCATGCAATTATGCCCAAGATCACTCAACATTCACTTGTTGACAGTTCAGACACTTAGCCATAAACTCAAGTATGTCCTTTTTCATGACATTTCGCCAATAGACTTCTCGTAGGCACTTGGATGAATAGAATATTGAGAACCATGAGCCTCATGCAACATCCGATCTCTCAATTCGTCAACACCCGGAACACACAAACGACTCTGATAACAAAGTACACCATCTCCTCAAGTCGATGCACGTCCTTAGGCAACTCTTTCGTTCCATCTTCCATATGAGACACACGCTCCATGGATAGCCTGCTAAGAGCATCCACCACTACATTGGCCTTGCCTCGATGATAAAGGACACTCATGTCATAATCTTTGAGAAACTCTAACCAACTCTTTTGTCACAAGTTTAGATCCTTATGAGCAAACACGTATTGAAGGCTCTTATAGTCTGTAAACACATCCACATGGACCCTATATAAATAGTGTCTCTAAATTTTCAATGAGAACACTACCACTGCTAACTCTAGGTCGTGCATCGGGTAATTCTTCTGATGAGTCTTAAGATGTCTAGAGGCCTACGCAATGACTTTACCGTGCTGCATCAACACACAACCAAGACAAACCTAGAGGCATCGCAATACACACATCTGTGCCCTCTGGTACGCTCAATACTGGGGCTGAAGTGAGTCGAGTCTTTAGCTCCTAAAGACTCTTCTTATAGGCATCCGACCACTGAAATTTAATTTTGTTCTGGGTCAACTTAGACAAAACTCACCCTTGCTGAATTTAGCAAACAGCTGGTGATCCTTAAGAATCTGTAGCATAATCCTCAAATGAGCGCCATGCTCTTCCTCGCTTCGAGAGCATATGAGAATGTCGTGTATGAGGACAATCACAAACATGTGCAAATATGGATTTAACACCCTATTCATCAAATCCATAAAAGTTGTAAGAGCATTCGTTTGTCCAAAAGACATAAATACAAAGTCATGGTGACCATACCGAGTCCTGAAAGTTGTCTTCAGAATCTCACTCTCTCTAACTCTATGATGATGATATATGAATCTGAGGTCTATCTTGGAGAAACACTTGGCACCCTGAAGTTTGTCAAACAAGTCATCAATCCTAGAGAGAGGATACTTGTTCTTGATTGTAACCTTGTTCAATTACTAATAGTCAATGTGCATATGAAGAGAACAAACAAAGAGAACTGGTGCACCCCATGGGGATTTTCTAGGTCTAATGAAACCATTGTCTAGGAGATCCTTTGTCACGACCCGAATGTTGACCCGGATCATAACACGAGACAAGGAACCCTGAGAGACTCCAAGTCGACCAATGGCATAAGCATACACCTAACTCCATATAATTCAAACGGAATAGTTAACATATCAACATAGCGGAAGCATGATTATAACATGACTTAGTTAGCAGAACATACTGCATACATCACAGTTGAGTACTACACGTAGTCAGAAAGCCTCTAACGTATCAGATGGGTTGATGGTACAACATCCCCAACTAACCCGGCAAACTAAAACTAAAAGAAACATCAAGGTCCGAATAAAATGTTCCTAAGAGAATGAGGACTCACCAACAAGTTAGGTGCTAAACTCCGAGACAAGCTAATGAGAATGCTGGATCTAAGAATCAGAGCCTGTATCATAAAATGATACAACATAGAGTATGCAGTCAGTATGTTAAATGTAATAAGTATGCAAGATAAGTAAAACGGATATTTAAAAATACATAAAAGCTCATAAATGAGCACAAGAGAAGGACAACATGCTCATATCATAATATCATAAGATAACATAAGGCTCAAGGTTTTCAAATCATTCGTAAACCATTCATTATCATAATTGTTAGTCGGTTTTTAAAACTACACGCAAGTGCACGTGGTCGAACAAGTAGTAAAATGGCTTAAGTAAGCCAAGTATCGATCCCACAGGGACTGAACTAAGGTAATAATCAACTTA
>JACEIK010001562.1:169143-183566 GCA_018107945.1 Datura stramonium | reverse complement strand
TAACTACAAATCACATGAGAATGTACAAATAACGATAGATAAACAAGATGAAATGAAGCATTTGAGTATCACTTGGGCATATAATTCTGCCCAAGATCAATAATCATAAGAGAAACTTTATTAAGTCATCACTTGAGACAAATAAAGTAAACATAACAATGCATAAAAAATGTGGAATAATAGGAGGACTCGTCATAGCTGACACCATCATGGTAGAGTTTTACATGATGCCCCAACTATCTCACTCAAGTGGGCAGAGCCGTCCATGGCTTTCCAAGCAAGGGACGTGCATTATGTGATATCACAAAAGAGGGGATCATTAACATTGTAATGTATCATTATAAACCTACGGTGGCACGTAGTTATGAGCCACTAGCGTAGTCCTTTGAACGTCGGGCTTGTATTACCCCGGGAACCCAAGGATCAGATCCAGGAGTCAAAAAGGGGAAATACTAAAAGTTCGCACCAGATCATAGAATAAATCGTGAGGAGGCTCGTGAGGAGTGACCGTGAGTCATAAAGTGACTTGTGATCCAGCATGGTTGGCAGGGTGTGTTGAGAAGACCACGAGCATGACAACGAGTCGTGTTCAGGCCTCACGACTCATGAGATCTCCTGTGGCCTAGGATAGTTGTTTGGCAAGGAGGTATTGGGCAGTAGAAGCCATTGATGGTGACCTGAGTTGTGGTCATCCACCACCATTCGTGGTGTCTTCCGTGAGGTCCCCTAGTTGTTTTTGAGCAGTGAACTAGACGACTCATGGACATGAGTTGTGGCATATGAGCATGAGTCATCCAGTACCTCATGGGGACTGGATCAGCCAAATTCTACAATTTTAGTAAGGGCTTTTCCATAATTCGTAAGTCCTAGGGGCCTATACTACGTCGTTTAAGGCTCGTTTTAGTGGGTTTTAAGAAGGGAAAACCTATTCTAAGACATTCCTACCATGCATGAAAGCTTGAGAGGATGAAGAGGTGAATCAAGGCTAGTATTCAAGGTTTCTATCCAATTTTCTCTTGGATAATCAAAGATTTGGTGGAATCAATCCCTTCCAGGTATGTAGGATTATAAGTGGGTGTTTCCTTCCACAACCATGCCCAATCTCTATCTAAGTATGAGAAATTCCTATGATCAAGTTATGGGGTTTTCACCCAATTACATAATTCTTCAATTTCTATACATGGGTACGATNCTTCAAAAGGGTGCATCTATCACCTAGTTTGGGTCAAAGATTCTGTTTTCACCCAATTACATAATTCTTCAATTTCTATACATGGGTACGATTAGACTATGTTTCTAGTGATGAATTGTGAGGCTTGGGTGGATTTTAAATTATTTTCAATGAAAATTGTGTTTTCTAATTTTATGAAATTAAATTCCCACGGATGAGAAGTTCATGAAAGAAGAGGATGATGATGAATGTATGATGATGATGAATGTATGATGATGATTATGAGCATGTTTCTAAAGCTACCCATGGTCATGATACTATTTTCAAAATGAAATGAGTAGATCCAAGCATGATAAATTTTTGGGCAAAGCCCTTATATCAATTATGATGATGTAGTATCTCTAAAGTAATCTTACCCAAATGGTTTGGGAGTAAAGGCTCCCACTTATCTTTGAGCATGTGGTATGTTTCAAAATAAGCTTCTCTTATGCATGAATTCACAATTGAGATGTATGTTGTTGTTGAGCTTCATGTTCACACAATGTTGAGTTATGCATGGTTTCATTGTGAGCTTCTTCAATAGACGATGTTGAGCTTTGTTACACATGACGTAGAGCATTGCATGCTTTGGAGAGAAAGTCTAGCACCGAACGGGCTAAGGGTCGATCACCTTATGCCCAAAACTACGCGCCAACGTAGGTTGATACTATTATGTTATTGGGACCTCCCTTGTGAGCTATCCCTGGCCCAAATGGCCCATGAGCTTGATATCAATATCATGGTAACGTCCTTATCCCTGACAAGGTTTTGGACGACTTTTCCCACTTGAGTGTAATAGTTGGGAGCACGTAAGCTCTATTGTGGTATGTCGGTTAAGTGACGAGTCTCCCATTGTCTATATGATTCATATTTGCATATTCATTACTCATAGTTATTATTATATACATGCATGTTCTAAAAGTAAGGTTTGACTCATTGTTCAGCTTTTCTTATAAATTTCATATTTCAGCTTTGAATCATTCGAGTCCGTTATGATGTTATGAATCTATGCATTGTCATGTTATGAAAAAATTAAGATTTCAGAAAGAATGCATGCAAGCCCTCCTCTCAGATTTGATAGTTTATGATATAATATGAAATGCTTTAAATGATTTCCATTACTTAAGCGGTTTAAGTTACATTGCATACTCGGTACATTCCACGTACTAACTGCGTACTTTCAATGATGTATCATTTCATGATACAAGACCCAGTTCCCAGGACCAGCCCCGCTCGTAGTCAGTTGTAAGTGTTAGCACCTTCTTGGCTTGTGAGTCCTCATCCTTCGAGGGCTAGACTTTCAGTTTCGCGTATGTAATTTTAGTTTCTGTATTGTTGAGTCAGTTGGGCTCTTGTCCCATGAACTTGTCCAGATTAGAGGCTTTTTAGACTTATGTATGTGTTTAGATTCGGATGCTATTTCTGATGTTATGTCGAGTTAGACTCCCATTGAGTTTATATTGTTGATTTCTTCAATTTCTTGATTGCGTTAGATGTATTCTTATGCCATGGGTCGACTTGGGGTCTTTCGGGGCTCCTTGTCTTATGTCTACAATTCGGACCTCTGTTCGGGTCGTGACAAACATGGTATCAGAGCAATAGGTTTGAAGTGTCCTAGGTTGTCTGAAAGCCGCGTTAAGTAGAGTATTTTTCATGGGTGTGAAGCAAACCACACTTATAACTAAGAAGCTACGAGACATTTTAGGAAATGTTCCCTTCTTTCATGATCTATGTCATGCGATGAAAAGTCCTTCTATCCTTCTAATTCATGCTATTCACAATTGCAGAATCACGGATCCTAAAAGAATGAACTGAAGGAGGAATGGAGGTAGTGAAGGCCACGAGCATGGAAATGGTTATGGGAATCAGCCTGCCCCATCAGTTCAGGAGCCTCAGGCACTGGAGCTAGCCGCTCATGCTGAGTCCCGAGTCGCTATTCAGATGCTTGCACATGCCTTGACCACTCAGGTCAATCAGCAGGCCGTTGCGCATGTTCTATAAAATGGCAATGCGGCGACAGCTTGAGTCAGAGACTTCTTGAGGATGAACCCACCGAAGTTCTTGGAGTCCAAGGTAGATGAGGACCCGTATGATTTCGTTAATGAGATTGTCAAGATAACCCAAGTCATAGGGGTGAGTAGTGTTGAGTGCGCAGAGTTTTCCTCCTACTAGTTGTAAGGGGGTTGCGCATATTTGGTTTGGCCAATGGAAGGATAACAGGGTCATAGGAGCAGGTCTGATCAGGTGGGAGGAATTTTACGTTGCATTCCTAGATCGGTTCTTCCCTCAGGAGATGAGGGAGCTGAAGGTAGATGAGTTTGTAAACTTGAAGAAGGGAATAATGATAGTGCAAGAGTATTCCCTTGAGTTCACTCGCCTATCAAAATATACCCCGGAGTTAGTGGCTGACCAGAGGATGCGGGTGAGCAGGTTTGTGCATGGTATAGTAGGGTATTTGGACAAGTAGTGTCGGATCACTATGCTTCACCAGAATATGGACTTCCCCCACATAGTGTTGTATACCCAACAGATGGAGGTGGCACATTCGAGAGAGAGGGAGGCCAAAAGGGCCAGGATCAAGGACCACAAATTCTCTCAGTAGAGGTCCGGTGGTGGGCACCGACAATAGACTCACCAGAGATACTTATCCCTGACATCTTTGGCATTGAGTGTGTCATCCACGCCTAGGCCTTATCATAGAGGGCGAGCATTAGGCTCGAGGGGTCAGAGCAGTAGACCCGCAGATTCTAGCATCCCAGCTTGTCGCAGGTGTGGTCGGGGGCACACAAGCTAGTGCTTGAATGGTTCAGGTGCTTTTTTCAAGTGTGGGAAGCCCGAAAACATGCTTCGAGATTGTCTAGCTGAGAGGAAGGATCACATTTGGGGCGGAGGCCTATCTTCTAGTTCAGCAGGCCCTCCCCCACACTCAGCACACCAGGGGGCGTCTACTAGCATAGCTGGCAGTCAGCACCAGAACAGGTTCTATGCTTTATCATCACGTCAGGAGCAGGAGGTCTCCCCGAATGTG
Source organism: Datura stramonium (assembly GCA_018107945.1). NCBI lineage: Eukaryota > Viridiplantae > Streptophyta > Magnoliopsida > Solanales > Solanaceae > Datura > Datura stramonium. The sequence goes on along the minus strand of JACEIK010001562.1, from coordinate 179,328 downwards.
GTTACTGGAATGTTGCGAGTTTTCCATATTGATGTATATTCTTTGCTAGATCCGGGGGATACCTTGTCTTTTGTGACACCATATATGGCCAGTAGCTTCAGAGTCTGTCCCAATGTTTTGTCAAAACCCTTTTCAGTTTCCACTGCAGTAGGTATAGAGGTTTCCCAGTCTCAGTCTTTCATAAGGTCACCTCTGCAGATTTGATAGATATAGCCATGACCGATTTTGATGTTATTCTCGGCATGGATTGGCTATTTGCATGCTATTCTTTAGTTAATTGTAGAACCCGGGCAATAGAGTTCAGATTTTTGGGTGAGCCAGTCTTAGAATGGAAGGGTAGTTCAGTTGTGCTTATAGGTTTATTCATTTCCTACCTTAAGGCCAGGAAGATGATTTTTAAGGTTTGCATGTACCATCTAGTTGGGGTTAAGGATGTCGAGTCCAAAACCCTGACTATTCAGTCAGTCCCAATAGTATGTGAGTATCCAGAGGTCTTTCCTGATGATTTGCCAGGTGTACCTCCTGAGCGGGAGATTGATTTTGGTATTGATATTCTCCTTGACACGCAGCCTATATCTATTCCTCCCTATAGGATGGCTCTAACTGAGCTCAAGGAGTTAAAGGATCAGTTAAAGGACCTATGAGATAAGGGCTTTTTTAGGCCTAGTAAGTCTCCATGGGGTGCACTAGTGTTTTTTGTTCGGAAGAAGGATGGTTTGCTTCGAATGTGCATTGACTATCGACAGTTAAACAAGGTCACCATTAAGAAAAGGTATCTGTTACCCAGGATCGATGATTCGCTTGACCATCTTTAGGGTGCAAAGTGTTTCTCCAAGATTGATTTCAAATACAGGTATCACCAGCTCAGGGTTCGGGAGTGTGACATCCCGAAAACCGCTTTCAGGACTTGATATGGTCACTATGAATTTCTTGTTATGTCTTTTGGACTAACCAATGCACCTACAAGTTTTATGGATATAATGAACAGGGTGTTCAAGAAATATCTGGACATGTTCGTGATTGTATTCATTGATGACATCCTTATATACTCTCGGAGCGAGGAGGAGCATGCCGCTCACTTGAGAGTAGTGCTTTAGACCCTCAAGGATCATTAGTTGTATGCAAAGTTCATATAATGTGAGTTTTGGTTGGACTTTGTGGCATTTTTGGATGATATGGTATTGAGTGAGGGCATAAAGGTAGATTCTCAGAAAATCAAGGCGGTGAAAAATTGGCCTAGACCGGTGAATCCTTCAGACATTCGGAGTTTCTTGGGTTAGCTAGCTAATATCAGTGGTTTGTTGAGGGTTTCTCCTCCATCGCAGCACCTTTGACTAGGTTGACACAGAAGAAGGTAAAGTTCCAATGGTCGGAGGCTTGTGAGAAAAGCTTCTAAGAGATGAAGACTCGACTCACTTAAGCAACAGTGTTGACCCTACCCGAGGGTACCGATGGTTTTGTGGTATATGGTGACGCTTCGAGAATCGGACTCGGGTGTGTTTTGATGCAGTAAGGAAAAGTGATATTATATGCCTCTAGACAGTTGAAGGTCCATGAGAAGAATTACCCGACCCATAACCTTGAGTTGGCCGTGGTGGTATTCGCATTGAAGATATGGCGGCATTACTTGTATGGGGTCCACGTGGATGTATTCACGGATCACAAGAGCATAAAATGTGTTCACGCAGAAAGATCTCAATCTTCAACAAAGGAGGTGTTTGGAGCTACTAAAGGATTACGACATGAGTGTCCTTTACCACTCGGGTAAGGCTAATGTGGTAGCTGACGCACTTAGTAGACCTTCTATTGAGAGTGTGTCCCACGTGGATAAGGGAAAGAAGGAGTTGGTGAAAGATGTCCATTGACTTTCAAGGGTGGGAGTTATATTGGTCGACTCGACCGATGGCGACGTTGTTGTGAAAAATGGATCAGAATCGTCCTTGGTGACTGATGTGCAGGCTAGACAAGTTGAGGATCCTATTTTGGTAAAGCTAAAAGAAGTCATTCGGAGTCAGAAGGTGGAGGTCTTCTCCCAAAGGGGAGATGGTGTGCTGTGGTACCAGGGTCATCTATTTGTTCCAGATATCAATAATTTTCGGAGTCAGTTGTTGCATGAGGCTCATGGATTGAGGTACTCTATTCATCCAAGTGCCACCAAGATGTATCATGACCTTCAGGAAATATACTGGTGGAATAGCATGAAGAAGTATATTGCAGAATTCGTACCCAAGTGCCTGAACTGTTAGCAAGTGAAAACTCGCAATAAAGGCTGAGAGGCATACTTCAGGATATTAGCATTCCAACTTGGAAGTTGGAAGAGATTAATATGGATTTCATTACAAGCCTACCTCTTACTCGCCGACACTATGATTCTCTTTGGGTGGTGGTAGATAGGTTGACCAAAGCTGCACACTTTCTACCGATAAAAACCATAGATTCAGCGGATGATTATGCCAAACTATATATCCGAGAGTTGGTTCGATTACATGGAGTGCCCTTGTCTATTATCTTAGACCCAGGTACTCGGTTTACCTCTAGGTTTTGGCGGTCTTTTAAAAAAGGGCTTGGGACTCAAGTTAAACTCAGCACAACATTTCATCCACAAATGGATGGTCAAGCGGAGCGGACAATTAAAACTCTCAAGGACATGTTGAGAGCATGTGTGATAGACTTTAAAGGTAGTTGGGATGATCACCTGCGCCTGATCAAGTTTTATTACAATAAAAGCTATCACTCCAGTCTCCAAATGGCACCGTTCGAGGCTCTGTATGGGAGAAGATGTAGATAGCCCATTAGATTGTTTGAGTTTGGCGAGGAAGCTATGCTAGGGCCAGATTCGGTTCACGAGGCTATGGTGAAGGTCCAGTTAATAAGGGACAGGCTGAAAACTACTCAGAGTCGTCAAAAGTCATATGTTGTAGTGAGGAGGAGAGAGTTGGAGTTCGAGGTGGAAAATTGGGTATTTCTGAAGGTATCTCCAATGAAGGGAGTCATGTTGTTTGGGAAGAAGGGAAAACTTAGTCCCCGTTATATTGGTCCCTATCGGATTATGAGGAGAGTTGGTAAGGTAGCATATGAGTTGGATTTTCCCTCAGAGTTATCTTCCGTTCATCCTGTGTTTCATGTATCGCTTTTTAAGAAATGTTTGGGAGATCAAGCTTTAGTAGATCCGGTGGACAGCATTGGTGTAAAGGATAGCCTTAGCTACGAGGAGGTTGTGGTGGAAATACTAGATCGGCATGTTCGAAGGTTATGGAATAAAGAAGTAGCTTCAGTTAAAGTATTATGGAGGAATCAACATGTTGAATGAACTGTGTGGGAAGGCGAAGCGGATATGATGGCTTAATACCCAAACTTATTCTCTATATGTTCAATTCCAACATGAGGTATTAGTTTTGCTCTATAACTCTATTTAGTTTCATGTTCAGTTCATGCACGCAAGTTTCTTTTATGTATATGGGTGTGTATGTGATTTGCGAATTCAGTTCAGCTGTATATTTTGAATCGAAGGTAGACGTTCCGTTAGTTTTCGATTTAAATGATCAGTAGTCGCATATGATAATTGCATGTTTCTGTTTTCTGCTTGTTTCCAACATTCGAGTATGAATATTCCCAAGAGGGAGATATTGTAATGCCCTGGAAGTGCCTAAGATTAGACCCGAGATTTTAAAAATTTAAAACTGTTGAAACCGGGGAAATTGTTGCAGAACGAGAGGTCCTACGGATCATTGGTTCAACCAACGACCTGTTGGAGTATGCCGTGGAAGGTGTCTGGTTTTGGGTCAGTGGAGACAACGACCGGCATAACAACTCGTTGTGGGAAACAATGAGCCATTGTTGGTAGCCGTGGTAAGAGGTGGACTTGGGATTCAAGGCCACCCAATGACCCGTCATGAGGTACCAAAGATCGTGGTGGGCAGTCGTTGTTAGGATGGTGAGATGTCCAGTGTATGTGACGGAATGAGACCACGACTCGTGGGTTCTAGTAATGAGTCATGCTAAGGCTCGTGGTTTGAGGAAGTATAAAGTTGGCAGAAGGAAACAACGGTCGAATGAACGACCCGTTTAAGGTAAGAACGAATTGCTGTTCCAGTCATTGTTTGTGCCAAGGTCTAAGCCTGGACTGTGCATAGCATAGATAGATACAACGGGTCATGGTATCCTCTAACGACCCGTTGGGTCGTCCATTGTTTGGTCCGCTGAGCAAGTTTTCTACGTAATCTTTAAGGGTGTTTTCGTCATTCTTACGTCCTAAGGCCCTATACTACATCGTTTAAGGCTCGTTTTAGTGGGTTTAAGGAGGGGAAAACCTACTCTAAGTTATATCCTTCCATGCATGCAAACTTGAGAGGTTGAAGAGGTGATTCAAGGCTATTATTCAAGGTTTCCATCCAATTTTCTCTTGGGTAATCAAAGATTCGGTGGAATCCATCCCTTCCAAGTAAGTAGGGTTATGAGTGGGTGTTTCCTTCCAATCCCATGCCCAACCTCTATAAGTATAAGAAATTCCTATGATCAAGTTATGGGGTTTTCACCCAATTGCATAATTCTTCAATTTCTATACATAGGTATGAATAGATTATGTTTCTATTAATGAATTGTGAAGCTTGGGTAGAATTTTAAATTGTTTTCAATAAAAATTGTGTTTTCTACTTTATGAAATTAAATGCCTATGGATGAGAAGTTCATGAAAGAAAATAATAATGATGAATGTATGATGATGATGAGATTGGATGATGAAAAGCATGTTTGTAAGCTACCCATAACTATGATATTGTTTTAAAAATTTATTGAGTAGATCCAAGCATGATAAAGTTTTGGGAAAAGCCCTTATATCGAGTATGATGTTGTAGTATCTCTAACGTAAGCTTACCACATGGTTTTTGTAGTAAAGGCTCCCATTTATCTTGAGCTTGTGGTATGTTTCGAAATAAAGCTTCTCATATGCATGAATTCACAATTGAGGTGTATGTTTTTATTGAGCTTCATTTTCATACGATGTTGAGTTTATGCATTTTTTCGTTGTTGAGCTTCGATATATATAATGTAGAGCATTGCATGTTTTGGGAGAAGAGTCTAGCTCCGAGAGGGATAAGGATCAATCACCCTATGCCCAGAACTACGCGCCAACATAGGTTGATATTATATTATTGGGTCCTCCCTTTTTCCCCGGCCCTAATGTCCCATGAGATGGATATCGATATCATGGTAGCGTCCTTAGCCCTGAAAAGGTTTTGGATGGCTCTGCCCACTTGAGTATGATAGTGGGGACCACATAAGCTCTATCGTGGTATGTCGGTTAGGTGACGAGTCTCCCATTATCTATATGATTAAGATTTGCATTTTAATTACTCATGGTTATTATTTCATTCATGCATGTTCTAAAAGCAAGGTTTGGCTCATTGTTCAGCTTTTCTTATAACTGTCATATTTCAGCTTAAGTCATTCGAGTCAGTTATGAGTTATGAAGCTATGCATTGTCATGTGATGAAAAGATTATGATTTCAGAAAGAATGCATGCAAGCCCTTCTCTCACTTTGAAAGCTTATGATATGTAATGGAATGCTTTAAAAGATTTACTTTACTTAAACGATTACTTACCTTGCATACTCCATGCGTTCCACGTACTGACCCGCATACTATATGCTATATCATTTCATGATAAAGGACCCAGCTCCCAGGCTCAGCCCCGCTCATAGTTAGTTGTCAGAGTTAGCACCTGCTTGGTTGGTGAGTCCTCATCCTTTGAGGGCTAGACTTCTTGTTTTCCCTTATGTATTTTTAGCTTCAGTATTGTTGAGTTTGTTAGGGTCTTGTTCCATTAACTCGTCTAGATTAGAGGCTTTTCAGACTTATGTACGTGTTTAGCTTCGGATGTTTATTCTGATGTTATGTTGAGTTTGACTTCGCTGAGTTTATATCGTTGAGTCCTCACTATATATATATTGAGTTAGATGTATGCTTATGCTTTGGGTCAACTTGGGGTCTCTTGGGGTCCCTTGTCCCGTGTTTACGATCGGGGCCTCCGTTCCGATCGTGACAGCTCGGTGCTAGACACGACTCCCAAAAACCTGCACATTAGGCTCATATGTAAATTAATAACATCATTCATTAAGATTCATGGCCAAATAAACATTTATCATCATTGATACCCATTAAAATATGATTATCCAAGAATCAAAGGCCCTTTAGTTGGCCAACATCATAAATCGTAAATCAATCTTGATCATATGGGCATTACCCAATACTTTAACATGCTTGAAAATTCTCAATTCATTGGAAGACATGATTATAAACATGGGTAACTTGAAAACATACTTTTCATAATCAATGATACATCATATATGAACATTCATCATCAACCTTGACTTTCATAACTTTTCATAAATGAGCATTTTAGTTTGTAAAACTTGAAACATGACTTTTTAATGGAAACAACATAAAACCTGCCCATAATTCGTAATTCAATAATAGCAACTCAATTAGATCAAACTCATGTAGAGAAATCAAAATTTCATGCATTGGGTAAAACCCCCATAGTATTTAGATGGGAAATTTCATGAATTGAAAGAGATTGGGCATGGGTGTGAAAGGATTCACCCATTCATAACCCTACATACCTAGTTATGGCCGATTCTACCCCTTCCTTGAATGCCCAAGAATAAATTGATGAAAGACCTTGAAGGATTGCCTTGATCACCTCCCTAGACTATCACTCTAGCATGCATGAATATGAAAATGGACTAAAACGAACTTTACCCCCTTAAAAGTCATTATTCGTAACTCAAAATGACGTAGTTTATACTTTAGAAGCTTCGGAATTATGAAATGGCCCTTACTAAATTCACAGAAAATAGCTGCCAGATGGTCCCAACGAGGGACTTGACGACTCGTCCTCTCTGGCCACGACTCATAGTATGATCCGTGAAGTACACTACTAGTCAAGTCTTCTAGGCTCGTCACGAGTTACTCCACGATTCGTTACCGGTGATCACGACTCGCAGTCACCGCCCATTATGTACACTGCCTAAAAACCAAAAATTCTTCAATTAGCTTACCACGACCCTCCCCATGAATCGTGGTGACTGACCACGACTCGTGGGTGGTTTTTGTTAGTTACACTGCCGTCTTCATTCTCTTTTCTTACTCACCCCAGCCCACGAATGACCTAACGAGTCGTGGGGCCTGACCATGACTTGTGGTCATGTCCTTGGGGATTCCAAAATTCTCAAATTTCAAAGTCCTCCCCTGGGTCTCCCCATGAGTCACATCATGACTCATGGGATGCACTCACGGGTCACCTCACGACCAATCCTAATGCCTGGTGTGAGATTTTAACTTTTCTCTGTTTCAACTCTTGGGTCTGATCTATGGGCTTCCGAGGTATAACAATATCTCCTTCTTGGGAACATTCATCCTCGAATGTTGGAAAACACACAAAAGAACAGAGAAATGCAATTATCATATACAAGTACTGATCATTTAATCAGAAAACTAACGGAATGACTACCTTCGATTCAACCTACATAGCTGAACTGAACTCATGAGTCATATATACATCCATATACATAAAAGAAACTCGTACACATGAACTGAACATGAAAACCAAATAGAGTTTTAGATTAAAAATGATACCTCAAGCTGGAACTGAGCCGGTAGAGAATAAATGTGGGTATCTAGCCATCATATCCGCTTCAGCTTCACACATAGCTCCCTTAACATGCTAATTTCTCCATAACACTTTAACTTAAGCTACTTCCTTGTTCCTTAGCCTTCGAACCTGACGATCCAGTATTTCCACCGAAACCTCCTCATAACTAAGGCTGTCTTTCACACCAACACTGTCCACCGGGACCACTAGGGTTGGATCGCCTAAACACTTCTTCAAGAGCGATACATGGAATACAGGATGCACGAAAGATAATTCTGAGGGCAACTCCAACTCATATGCCACCTTGCCAATCCTTTTCACAATCCGATAGAGGCCAACATAATGAGGGATGATTTTTCCTTTCTTTCAAAACCACATCACTCCCTTCGTGGGAGATACCTTCAGAACACCTAATTATCCACCTCGAATTCTAGTTCTATCCTTCTCACATTGGCACAGGAATTTTGGCGACTTTGAGCTATTTTCAACCTTTCCCATATGAGCTGAACCTTCTCCATAGCCTCATAGACTGAATCTGGTCCTATCATCATAGCTTAACCAACTTCAAACCAACCAATGGGCGATCTACATCTCCGCCCTAGAGAGCCTCAAACGGAGCCATCTGAATGCTTGAATGGTAGTTGTTATTGTATGCAAATTCGATAAGAGGCAAATGATCATCCCAACTACCCTTGAAGTCCATCACGCATGCTTTCAACATATCCTCGAGAGTCTGGATTGTCCTCTACGCTTGGCTATCCTTTTGTGGGTGAAATGTTGTGCTGAGCTTAACCTGAGTACCAAGTCCTTTTTGTAACAACCTCCAAAACTGAGAGATAAATTGGCTACCCCTTTCTGAAATGATGATAAGGGTACTCCATGAAATATAACTAGCTCCCGAATATATAGTTTGGCATAATCCTCTGCCGAATCCGTGGTCTTGATCGGTAGAAAGTGGGCAGCCTCGGTCAACCTGTCTACCACAACCCAAATGGAGTCATATTGTCGACGAGTGATAGGTAAACCGGTGACGAAGTCCATATTGATTTCTTCCCACTTCCAAGTAGGGATACTGATATCCTAAAGCACACCTCCTAGTCTCTGATGCTCGACCTTTATTTTTTGACACTTCGGACACCTAGCTACGAATTCTGTGATATCCTTCTTCATGTTGGTGGGACCTGGATGGTTAGAATACCTAGATCCATGAGCCTTGTGCAACATCCGACTTCTCAAATCATCAACATCTGGAACACGTAGGTGACTTTAGTAGTGAAGCACACCATCTCCCTCTTTGTAGAAGACCTCCACCTTCTGATTTTTAATGGCTTCCTTCAACTTTACCAGAATCAGGTCTTCATCTTATCTAGCTTTTACATTAGTCAGCAAGGACGATTCTGATCCGTTCTTAAAAACAACAACACCATCAGTTGAGTAAACCAACCTGACTCCCAACCTTGCGAGTCGATGCACATCTCTCACCAGCTCCTTCTTTCCCTCATCCACGTGAGATGCACTCTCTATAGAGAGTCTACTAAGTGCATCTTCTACTACATTAGCTTTGCTCGGATGGTATAGCACACTCATATCATAGTCCTTGAGTAGCTCCAACCACCTTCTTTGCCGAAGATTGAGATCCTTCTGAGTGAACACATATTGCAAACTCTTATGGTCCGTAAACACATCCACGTGGACCCCATACAAATAATGTCACCATATTTTCAATGCGAATACCATCATGGCAAATTCAAGATCATGGGTCGGGTAATTCTTCTCATGGACTTTCAACTGTCTAGACGAATATGCTATGACTTTTCTGTGCTGCATCAATACGCACCCAAGTCTAATTCTTGAAGTATCACAATACACCACGAACCCATCGGTACCCACAGGTAGGGTCAACACAAGTGCTGAGGTAAGTCGAGCCTTCAATTCCTGAAAGCTCTTCTCACAAGCCTCGGATAATTGGAATTTCACCTTCTTCTTTGTCAATTTAGTTAGAGGTGTTGCAATCGATGAGAAACCTTCAATGAATCTCTTATAATTGCCAGCTAAACCTGTCATGCCCTACCTTGGGAGGCATGACTGGCACCTGATGCCCTACGAGGACTTGGACTGCTGGACTACTGAGCCTAAGCACTTCTGGTGCCAGGTTGGCTCTAATTTTAAATTTATGAAAACAACGGGCTATATAACGGCTGTAAATACAGCCTCCATCCGAAAAGGCCTATAGCCACCCGAAGGAATATAACAGCTACGCAGAACAACTGAACATAAGGGAACCTATGTGGGCCGACAAGGCCACCATGCTGACTAGTTATCACTGAAAAGTAGAATCAAGCGCTAAACTGATGTGTGACCGACAAGGTCACGAACTGACAACTGAACAATGCCCCATACGTCCATCACATGCAAACTAAAAACATACATACGGCCCCACACGACCGGTACAACTAACCACAGGGAATATACAATTCGCAAGCCTCTAAGAATAATAAGATGGTCGGGACAGGGCCCCGGCCTACCCATACTGT
>JACEIK010001562.1:121331-144802 GCA_018107945.1 Datura stramonium | reverse complement strand
ATATAGACACAAGAATCCTTTTCCTAAACTAACAAGACTGCTTTCCATATCTGTAGCCGACCTCATCACGGGTCCACCTACGACTCGTAGGGGCTTCTCATGGACCGTGACATCAACTCGTGGCTTGAAGAGTTGGCTGAATTTTGGCTAAGTCTTGGGCCAAAGTACGATTCGTACCAACATCCTACGACTCGTACATTGCACATGTGGCTTGATCCTGATCTTTTGAACTTTTTCTAAACTTCATCACGACCGGTATGGTACAACTTTTACCTTTATCTAACTGGTCGTAAGGTGATCTCATACTAAGAATCAGCCTCTTTTGCAATTCTTCTGGATTTCATCACGACTGGCTTACCACGACTCGTACCACCATGGTACGATCCGTGACAAGTCTCATAAGATCAGTCTTCCAGGTTAAGCTTTCAGCTTCTCATCAAGGCCCTCAGTACGACTCGTAGGTCCATCCTACGGATCGTACTGTCGTCTACACTTTTTGCCCTTTTTTGCACACTTTTAGATTCCTTTTGAAATTTATTATTCCAACACCCATTTATCCAGAAATCAAAGGAAAAATGCCTCATATCCACATAAATACACCTAGGTACACGCTATTTTCTTAGTTTTGAGAATCAATAGTGTTGTAAATCCATAACACATCTCAGCTTAAGACTTTTGCATGTCCTCAGAAAAAGAAAAAGAAAAACTAAACACGATGCTCAACTAGAAAATAAACTTAAGATACTACAACCAAAACTCAAATAAATTTGTGCACTGTATATACAAACTCTATTGACCCTTCCTCTTGAAACATCATCAGCTAATGTATTGCAAGCAACATCAAAACATCATATTCAGGGATCAAGACATGTCATCTAGTCATCAACAAGCAATCAAGTCATCACTTATGTGTTTCACACAGACCAATGGTAAAAGCAAACATAATCCATGTACCCTAAAAAAAAATGAAGTCCCCACTTCAGTATAAAATATCGAATGAAACATGGACTAGGCAAATGAAGCACTCTCTCTCTCTCAAAGAATTGCAAGTATTATGCATCAGATACCGTAGGCTTGCGCTTATTTTCTCTGCTTTTGTTTGTTAGATGGTCAAATTAAGATCACTATAGGACTTGATAAGGCTTGTAATGTAGGCTTAGGGCTGTACATTATAAAGATGAAAGATTTTATGAGTGACTATCCCTTCCTTGGCACTACATTCATTGGCTACACCATTCTCCTATCTCACCCTTCATTCTTTTTGTCTTCTTTTCTTTCCTTTTTCCCATTTTAAAAATATTTGCATGGGTGAGGTGATTTTTCACATTTTTCAACGCTTTCAAGCTATTTTGAATTTTTCTTTTCTTTTCCTCAATATTCTCAGATTTTCAGCTTTTTACTTTTTCACCTCACCATACCTTTTTTCACCATTTTTTTCTTTTCTCTTTCTTTTCTTTTCTTTTCTCCCGCTCCCACTATTTATGCACCCCTACATTAGCCACCCTCAACTTAAGCATTTTTCTTATGTTGAGTTTCACAATATCCAAGGAAGGATTAGGCCCAAACAGGTTCCTTATAAGAAAATGGGTACGGTTAACAGGTAACTCAAAGAAATATGGTCTATTAAGGCTCAAACTTTGGATCAAGGGATTCATGAAACTTTGGTAGGGCAATATAGGCTAAAAGTGAGCTAACACAAAAATGGCCTATGATCATATCCTAACCAACTATCGTCAACCTATGCAGAGACCAACCAAACAAGTTCTAGATCTTCAACAACACATCGCAATAAATACTAAGACCTCACTCGCACATGGTACATCAACTATTTTCACTTTACCTGTCTAGTTCATACATGGCTTAACAAGACTAGAACTATTAATAACTAAATGACATAAAACGATCCACAAAAATCATGCATTGTTGTTACAAATACATAGGAAAATTTTTTAAACAGGGTCAATTTTTCAAAAACAACAAAATTAGTGCATATTCATTGGCTGAGTATTCCTAAGTTACTTTCTAATTAAATAAAAATAACAACTAAAAAAAATCCTAAAACATGCTAGTTCTACTAGATAGCATGCCTAAGGGAGAAGAAACACGACAAGAAAAACCCTCAAACAAACCAAAAATATTCCAAATAATACAAGTACACCCCCTTTTTTTTTTAAAAAAAAGAGCTTCGTCCCCGAAGCATAAAATATAATCATGAAGGGAAAAGGGACAAACCTGTGGCTACTCAGACTTCGCCTCTGTCATCTTGCGAAGGTGGTACCTCCGCAGTAATAGTGGCGCTAGCGGTGACCGGTGCACTCAATGATGTAACAATGGGGGTAGTGGTCCCCCTTCAATGAATGTAGCCGTTTGAACGGCCTCTGTGGTAACCGGGGCTAAATGTGTCTCACCCGAAGGGTCATGGCCACTAGCAAGCTCGGGTTGAGCTGTGGTGGAGCTTCCTGCTCCTCTTACTCTCTTACGTAGCTCAGTCATATGCTCCTCGTAAGCCTGCATACTCTACGCTCTAGCCCGCTTGCGCTCTTTCTTCTCCTTCTTTTTCCTCTTTCTCAAACTCCCCTCACCAACATCTTCAACAACTCTCTTCTTGTCTTTATCACTAGCTGCAGTTGGCCCCCAATATGCTGCCAAATCAATATCCTCCTCAAGCTCTGCATCTAGGTCCGAAAGAGTTGGGGCTACTATAACAGTTGGTTGCCGTAAATACAATTCAACCACTTGGCTCCGAAGAGCCCCCAACTCCGCACGGAGACTGCTGGTGTCTGACTGCTCTATCATCCTCATGTTGAATCTACTCTCAAAACTGTCCAGGTGGGCCTGAAGAGCTTGAGCTGTTGGATCTATCTTGGATTTGACCCATGACTTTACATTCTCCATCATTGCCTAAATTTTGTGCTCGGCCATGGTCAATCTCTTTGCTAGCTTTTGGAGGAAATCCTGTGGTACCAAGATGTACCCTGCTGGAGTATGAGTCTGCACACTGGGCAGCGGTGTAGCTGAGGTACTGGGAGCTGACTCTGAATGACCGAGATTTGTAGCCGGTGTCTCGCACTGCTCCTAAGTACTGGGGACATTTACCTGTATGTCCCTTGCTGGATGAGCTGTTAGGATAGCTCTAGGCATCTTGGATCTTCTNTCGAGGCATCTTGGATCTTCTCACCGGGTTCATCTCATCCCCGATAAGGCCTATGTCTGCAATTATTTAGCCTCTGATAAATCTCTTATCACCCCGCTAAACTCTCACCTCCCTTCACAAACTGTATACAAGGTCGAGAATGGAATAGTAGTACTTACTTCCATTGCCCTATCTCGTATCTCTGTAGCTATGATCCTCGGGATGTTAAGAGGGTAGCGAGAGATGAGGCATGCCACCAAAGCCGCTCTATCAGCACTCAACATGTTATCATTGAATGTGGGTGCTAATCGATGTCTCACCAATGTCCAGCAGGCCTTTGTGATGAAGTTTAATGAGTCCTTTGTCACCTTCTTGCCACTTTTAACTCACTCGGCCTCATCATTGTTCTCAGCTATCACCTCTTCTAGCCATTGCAACTACCTCTGTCGCTCACCCCTGTTCAAACTCCTAATTTGCTTCATTGTTGCAACCCCGTAGTCATACTCTTGGGTTATCCTAGTTGGTATGAATTGAGGTCAATACAACATCTGTTAAACAGTCTAATCAGATACATCTACTACTCACCCTCGGACTAGAACACTCTCCAAGCAAGGCTGCTCCTTTATCTTTTGCCCCTCATTTGCTTTCTCCTCCATTGTGGCTAGGTAGTTGGCGTAGAACTCCCTGACGATCTCCTCTATGTTTTGTGAAGGGGTCTTGTCCATCCATTCTATCCTATAGAAGCTAAAAATATTCTTCATCTCCTCAACTTCATTCAAGGAATTAGTAAGGATCCACGGTTCTTCTTGGATGCTTCTTTTCGATTTGTTTTTGTGGTGAGAGCGATGCCTTGTTCATATATCTCTTTAGCACCAGGCACTCTCCACCGCATTGTTCTATTCTCTCTGGCAGGCGTCTCCTCCTCCACTTCTTCCTCACTGCTTTCTGCATCATTCTGGGTCCCTTCTGACCCTTCCTCAGTGTTGGAGTCTGTTCCCGACCTTTGTTGTTCCTCTCTACCTCCCTCTTCAGACTAGGGAGCTTGAGCGGATGTGGCTGCGGTTGCTTCGGCTTGGGCCTTTGCTCTTTCCCTAGTTGTTCTTGTTCCATCTTTGTCTAAGGTGTCTACGTGATAATCCTCAAGTGAACCACTAGGTGAATCTCCAGCTTGATCAGACTCTGAGTCCGTTGTTTCATCTATCAATGTCCTGCGGGCTTGTGTTTTGTCTGCCTTGCGTTTGTATGTCATTGTACCTGGTGAGAAAGAGGTTAGCATTCCATTTTTGAAAAAGAAAATCAGATAGAAGAAGTTCAGTATCTCATCACGGGTCCTCAGTACGAGCCATACCTCAAAGGTATGACCCGTAGGTCGATTCCACGAGTCGTAGGGTGGGCTTCCTAGATCGATTTTTCAAGATAGGTGGTACGAGAAGTTAGTGTGATTCGTGGTGTCAACCTACGACCCGTACTGTGCTGCATACCCTTTTTCAGACCATTTTGGCGATTCTTTTGCTCAGTGTGTAAGTGTTTGTTTTGCACATTTTTGGGTACTCAGATTTCCCCCAAGTCTAGCATTTGGTGAACTCCCTTTTTACACCACTTAGTCCTCCCCAACCCGTAGCTCCCTTTAGGTTTTCTAGGGACAAAATTCAATAAATTTCCAGTGGCTTTTCGGTCGAGTTGGTGTTTTTTCACACATACCCATTGATTTTCAAGAATACCCAGTGATTCTTATGGGTTTTCGATTCCCTTAAGTCACTTTCAAACATTAAGAACTTGCAATGTAAATCACTTAATTGATTGTCGATTCATAGACTGGAAATCAACTTCTAGTGCTTTGCACACTAAGTTGATGCAAGAATTTTGTGCTTAATTTCTTGATGATGGGAATCTACGGGTGTTGGGAAAAGGGTTCTCAAGTCGTGGGTTATGGGTTTTGAGGTATTCGCGTGGGAAGATGCTCGATTTTGAAGTTCAAGTAGGTGAGGGCCAATTTAAAAATCTGGGACGAATCGGGTAAATTTGACCCAGACTCGTACCACGAGTTTTAGGAGCAACCTACGACTTTTCCCTGGCCCGTAATGACTTTAGCCACAGAGAACTTACCTAGTGACCTATGAGTGCATCCTACGACTCGTACATTGAGGTACGAATTGTAGGATGAGTCGTAGGTTAGACTTTTCTTAGAATTTTCTTCTTCTTTTCACCACCACTGCTACCATGACTCGTAGGACCTCACCACGAGTCGTACTGAGATCCTGTAGCAATAGATTTTTCAGCCACCTGTTTTTATTTCCCTGCACACTAAGAACATATTAGCTCAATAACTTGGGTTGCCTCCCAAGAAGTGCTTGATTAAACATCGCGGCACGACGCGGGTGGTCTGGTTACTCAGATTTCACCAAACTACCACTTGGGTTGCCTCCCAAGAAGCTCCTGATTTAACGTCGCAGCACGACGCAAGTCTCTTGACTACTCAGAATTTGTCAAGTGACTTATACTCATCCTCAAGTGCTGAGATCACACTAAATTTCTTTAGTTGCTTCATGGTCTGACAGATATTGAAAGTGACCTCTTCCTTGTTTAGCCTGAACTTCAATAGGACAGTTTCCACATCTACTAGAGCTCTCCCAGTAGCGAGGAATGGTTGCCCCAGAATAATGGTGACCTCATAATCGACCTCGCAATCCAAGATTACAAAGTCTGCTGGGAATATAAACTTATCAACCTTGACGAGCACATCAGCTAGGATGCCCACTAGTCTCTTTACTATTCTTTCGGCAATCAGTAGCCTCATGTTGGTTGGTGTGGGGGCTCCCAATCCTAGCTTCTTGAAGACTTCCAAGGGCATTAGATTAATGCTAGCTCCAAGATCACAGAGTGCCCTTGCGAACTCGACATTACCAATGGTGCAAGGTATTGTGAAGGGCACCTGGGTCTGCCTTTTTTTTAGCTAAAACCCTTGTTTCTGTGGCACTGTAGTGATGAACATTGTCAAATAGCTCGTAGCTTACAAATATTTTCTTTGTCACCAGGTCCTTCATGAATTTTGCATATTTCAGCATCTGCTCTAGTTCTTCGACCAACGGTATATTCACAGAAAGTTGTTTAAGCATTAAAAGAAAATTTTGGAAATTACCGTTATCCGCCTTTTTCTTCATCCTTTGTGGGAATGGTGGCGGTAGTATTGGGATAGCCTTTTGCAGTAGAGTTACCCCTTGATCAATTTTGCATTCCTTCTCACCCCTAGGGACCTCTTGCAACTCATCATGTTGTGTCTCATCACCAATCTCTTCTTCCTCAATCACGCTTTCTTTCCTCCTTTCAACTTCAATAGGGAATGGGGGGTCAACTATGGTTTTACCACTCTTAGTTATCACTGCCATGCAATGAGCATCATTCTTTGGATTCTAGACAGTGTTTCTAGGAAGTGTACCTTTTTTCCTGCGATTCATTGATGCCGACAGTTGCCCAAGTTGGTGTTCTATCTGCTTGATGGTGGTGGCATTAGATTCCACTTTCTAACCCATGCTAGATAAGTCACTTCGAATTTCTTTTAACTGATCATCCATGGACCTCACCTTTTTCGACATTTCGGCCATCATACCCTCCAAATTTGATTGTCTGGCCTACCCTTCTCATGTGTTAGGAGGCACATAGACTCCAACCCGTTCATTGTGATATACTTTATTTCTTCTCCATTCTCCTTCTCACTCACGACCACGACTCCTATCTCTAAACCCGTTCCTGTTGTAGTTGTATCTGTATTGGTTTCGACTTTGATTTCTAGAACCTTGGCGCCAATTGTCTTGTCCAGATGATTGGGCGCTGGCTAGGAAACCCCCCACTTGGCTATCTAGGAAGTTTGCCTCTTCCTCAGAATCAGAGTGTTCTGCTCCCTGCTCCCTTCCTTGAGTTCCCACTGCATTTACCTTTTTGGCTCCTACTCCCATGATATGCTTTGTTAGCAAATCCAATAATGTGGGCATGTGAGCCAACTCCTGATCGTGTTCTTCCTCCTTCCTTCGTTGGTCTGCATTCAAACCAACAACATATGTACCTGCCACTACATCAACCTCCCTCGTATGTCAGGCCCCGTTTGTCTTTGTCACCCTATCAAGGATAGTGGTTGCTTCCTTCCAGGTGTGACTCATCAATGCTCCACCCGCCACCGTGTCTGCTACAGACTTGGTGTTATTATTAAGAGACCTGTAAGAGATTTCCAACAAACTGTTATATGGGATTTTATGGTTCGGGCACTTAGTCAACTTCTTTTTGAACCTCAACTAGGTTTCATGAAGTGCCTCCTTAATTTGTCGGAAATTATAGATCTCATCTTTTAACTGTAACATCCTTGATGGGGGAAAAAATCTCTCCAAGAAGGCTTGTTTAAGCTCCCTCCAATTGGTTATGGAGTCGTTGGGCAACTCCGATAACCACAAAGTAGCTTCCCCTGATAGAGAGAAAGGGAAGAGTCGGAGTCTTATTGCATCCTGGCTTACTGCGGGCAACCTGTGTACCTTGCATATTCCTACAAAGTTCATCAAGTGCAAGTTGGAATCATCCATTGCATGGCCACTGAACACCCCCTTCATGTTTAGCAAATGAATCATGGTGCTCGTAATGTTAAATTTGTCCCCAGCAGGCAGTGGTGGTGGCACAATTTCTCTAATTGACCCAACCTCATCAATATCTGGGTCCTCATCATTGAAGAACTGAGGGGCAAATGAGCTCGGTCCCATGTTGACTAGTGTTTACCATCTCACCTCTATCATCACCATCCTACTGAAGTGCAGCTAACTGAGCTAGCTCGGCTTGCCTAGATTCTTTAGCTAAGTGGGCTTCTCTCTGCTCAGGGTTTTCCATTCTATGCAGTGCTCGTTCGATTTCAGGATTTAGTGGAAAGAGGGGGTCTCCTCTACTCCGACTGATTGGCATTCACCGGGGGACAACCTGTGGGTATCAAAGAAAAGCACAAAAATAAACATAATTAAGGAAATAATTACCAAAAAGTCAAATACAAGCAAATAACCTAGTATTAGATGTATTCCACGACAACGACGCCACTTTTTGATAATGCTCAAACTAGACTTCCAACTGAAGTATGAAGCGGACGTTGTCAATAATTAACCCAACAAGAGGTTAGGGTCGAACCCACAGGGAATATGGAAGATCTAGATTACAGACGGTAGATGAACTTATATGGTAATTACTTCACAATGGGGGGAATTCTAATAAAAAGCAATAATAGAAATAAACAACAATCAAGATTATGTTTGTGAATCAATAACTAAATGATAACTAGGGTTTGTGTTCCCCATGGTTTCATAACAGCTTTGGGTATACACTCGTGATCTTTACCAATACTTACTTACAGAACTGATAACTTAGGTTCATTCAAACGATCGACCAATACCTATTGAATGACTATCCTCAATTACTAGACCAAGTCTCATGAGTTTTGCAAACTAACCGTTATCACTAAGTTCCAGATAAAACTATCCTACGACCACAACTCAAGTTAATACAATGATCATCAAGATCAAGGTTCTGTTGTAATTCTCTTTTCCTAATCTCTACCTCTTCGATCAAAGCAAGTAAAGAATTCAGGCACTTCCTAACGTTGCGCACCACTAAGAATCATTAAAGATGAAGAGAATACAATATAAGTAATTAGTATTGGTTTTAGACTCACTTTGTGCAACCCTAACTTATTAATCCGCCATGGTTCCCACAACCCTAGCTATGGAGGTTTTAGCCTCTCACAGTTTCAAGGTTGTGAATTATGCTCATGATTGAAAACATAAAACAATACTTACAAAGATGATTGAGAAAAACAGTTCCTTCAATTAAACCAAGAAATCTTGAATAACAAGTAGCAAGAACAAGATGAATTCAAGAAAAGGTAGATCACAAGGTTGAACCAACTCAATTCTATCTTCCAATGATGTAAAATTGCTTACTACAATGTTTTCCTACTAGAATTCAGTCTATTCGTCGTCCTCTATGAAAAATAAAACTTAAAAAGTATTTATAAAGACACAAGAATCCTTTTCCTAAATTAACAGGACTGCTTTCCATATCTGTAGCCGACCTCATCACGGGTCCACCTATGACTCATAGGGGCTTCTCACGGACCGTGACATCAACTCGTGGCTTGAAGTGTTGGCTGAATTTTGGCTAAATGTTAGGCCAAAGTACGATTCGTACCAACATCCTACGACTCGTACATTGCACTCATGGCCTGATCCTGATCTTTTGAACTTTTTCTGAACTTCACCACGACCAGTATGTACGACTCGTACCTTTATCTCACGGGTCGTAAGGTGCTCTCGTACTGAGAATCAGCCTCCTGGGAAATTCTTCTGGATTTCATCTTGACTGGCTTACCACGACTCATACCACCATGGTACTATCCGTGACAACTCTCATAAGATCAGTCTTCTAGGTTAAACTTTCAGCTTCTCATCAAGGCCCTCAGTACGACTCGTAGNTTTTTGCCCTTTTTTGCACACTTTTAGCTTCCTTTTGCAATTTATTGTTCCAACACCCATTTATCCTGAAATCAAAGGAAAAGTGCCTCATATCCACATAGATACACCTAAGTCCACACTATTTTCTTAGTTTTGAGCATCAATAGTGCTGTAAATCCACAACACATCAGTACCACACCGAGGTAAAATAAAAATATCTCCAGCCGGCGTACCACACCAGGGTAAAATAAAAATATCTCCAGTCGGTGTACCACACCGGGGTAAAATAAAAATAAATCGCAATCGCAATCACAAATGGAGCTGATAGGGCTCATACAATCTATCTGTATACTGACAACCATGAAATATGCCGACTCAGTAACGATAACATGCGTAGTATCTTACCACGATCCCAAATACTATAATTATTCCAGACACATATAGGTCTTTCATTTAGTATTTAAATACATACATATGCTGTGAATGAATTCTAGGGAAGTTCCTAGGACTGGGATATCATAAAGAGTGTGTAGACACACATTTATGATTTTAAACATCTCCTAGAAATACTAACACAGAGAGTAGAGAGGAATAACTTAAGCAGCCCCAGCAGGCCATCCATCTCAATAGGGTAATAGTTCAAGTACGAATGATGGTCAGTGCCAAAATCGTTTTTATGCTTTGTCCTCTCGTCAGGATCAGGAGAGCTCACCTTACGTGGTCATGGGTATGTTATGTATTTTCCATGTATATGTATATGCCCTAATAAATCAAGGAGCCACACTATCATTCGTTACTCCTTATGTAGTTGTTCATTTTGAAATCAGTCCTGAAGTCCTCTCAAAATGATTCTCAGTCTCTACCCCAATTGTTGAGTCAGTTGAGCCAGCCGGGTATATAGAAACTGCCCAATCTCTGTATTGAGTAAAGTTATTCCAGTTGATCTAATAGAGCTAGATATGGTTGATTTTGACCTCATTCTTGGCATGGATTGGTTACATTCTGGTTATGCCTCAGTCGACTGTACAACTAGAGTCATTAGGTTTCAGTTTCCCAATGAGCCAGTCTTAGAAGGAAGGGGTAGTTTTTCAACGACTAAGGCTCGGTTTAATTCCTACCTTAAGGCAAGGAAGCTCATTTTGAAAGGATGAATATATCACCTAGTTTGGGGCAAAGATTCTAGCTTCGAGACCCCAACTATTCAATCAATTCTAGTTGTTAATGTATTCTCTGATGTGTTTCTCGAAGATCATCCCAGAGTCCCTCCCAAGAGGGGAATAGACTTTGGCATAGACCTTCTTCCAGATACTCAGCCTATCTCTATTTCTCCTTATAGCATGGCTCCAGCTGAGCTTAAGGAGTTTAAGGAACAACTGAAAGACCTTTTAGATAAGGGTTTCATCCGGTCCAGCATCTCTTCATGGGGTGTTCTAGTGTTGTTCGTGAGAAAGAAAGAGAGGTACTCTCAGAATGTGTATCAGCTAACATCAACTGAATAAAGTTATAGTAATGTCACGACCAGAGAATACACCTGTATCGTAGACACGGGACAATGAGTCCCGAGAGACCCCAAGTCAACCCATGGGTCAACCTAAGTCAAACCAAAATAGATTCATCAATGACAATATACTACACATAAGTCTGAAAGCCTCTAATCATAAAAGATGAGTTGAAGGGACAAGAACCCAACTAACCCAAGCATTTTGATAACATAAAACAATTAAACAAGTCTGAACATGAAGCCCTCGGATCATGAGGACTCACCACGGGAGATTTAGCGAAACTGAGCACAAACTAGGGACGATGTTGAGCCTGCGAACAAGATCCTAAAAATATATGGATCAGTACCCGAAAAGTACTGAGTATGTAAGGTATGCAAAATAATTCTTAAAAACATAAAAGTTATAGGAATGGGGACATCATGATCATAGAACTGAAATCGTAAGTACATCGTAAGGCTTAATATTTCCAAAAACATTCATAAGCCCGTCAAAGTCATAACATGCGGGGAAAACATTTCATAAATCATAACTTGAGCCAAAAGAACATAATCATGCATATTTCAAAACCATGAGGAATAATGGCAGATTCCTATAACTGACATACTCCATATGAGCACACATTAAGTCCGACTTGTACGCCCTGTCGGGAGGCCCTTCATACCTTGCCAAGGGTATGAACCATGATAGGAGTGATATCACTCATGAAGGCCCCGTAGGGCATAGGGGACGATCACTGAGGAGGTCCCAAACATAATCTTATGGTGGCATGTAGTTTTGAGATTCGAGGCGTAACCTGGGCCCCGAACCTACTCGGTGTAAAGTACTACTCCCAAAACATGCTACGTGCTCATAGAAATTCATACATAACATGCACGACTAGTTTAATCGTGAAAATCATACCATGGTTGAGAGTTCATAATGCTAGCCATGGAATTTGGTCCCGTGATTCATCCAAATACATAGTTCATAAATCAGACACAACATATGGGCATGGCCCAAAATCTTATTCATGCTTGAAATGCTTAATTTATGCGAAATATAATCATGACAACATAAGAAATAGAAAACTTGAAGGCATGCTTGAAGATTCAAAATTTGTATTAAGCTTGCGGAATCATCATGAACATGAATTTTACAAAAAATCCTTCATAATTGGGCATCCATACTTTTAAAATTTGAACTCAAGAAATATAAAATATATATGCAATATCAGCCCAAATACTTCAAAATCCATAATTTAAACATACAACCATACATTCATGTAAACTTGTGAGAAATCATGCAATTGGGTTACCCACAAGAATTTGGTAACCTAATTGTAGGAAATGGGCATGGGTAGGGATTAAACTACCCATTCAAACCCCATAAACCTGGAAATTTCATGATTCTCTACTCCCTTGAAGAACCCTAAGTGAAAACTCCAAGAAGCGTGAAGAAAGTTGCTCGAAACCCTTCCTACTCCCTTCTCTAACACTTGTAATTGCTAAAATGAACTTAACAGGAGTTTTCATCCCTTAAAGACCCTATTCCGACCTCGAAATGACGTGGTTTAGGGCCCAAAAGCATAGAAAAATCGAAATTGCCCTTATTAAAATTTTCCTGAAAAGCAGTTCTGGCCCTGACCACGAGTTGTGCCGCGAGTCGTACCATCAAGTCACGACTCGTGGTTACCTCTTGTGGTCACTTCATCCCTTTTCCTAATTCTCTGAATTTGGCCACGACTAGCATACTACGACTCTTACCACCATCCACCCAAACCAATACAACTTAACCACAACTCATCACCACGACTCGTTGCTTCATCCTACGAGTCGTACCATGACCCGTGACGACTCACTCTAGCACCACTTAGACATTCACCACGACTCCTAACCACGAGTCGTACCTTATCACCACGGTTCGTAGGACTACCCGTGACACAACCTAAGGCTCTCGGTTTCCTCATGACTCGATTCCCGAGTCGTAGGTCCTCACCACGACTCGTACCTCGAGCCGTACTGGTGCAAATTCCAGGTTTTCTGTAGTTTTTGACTTCAACTCCCGGGTTTATTCGTAGGCCCTTACAGAGTGTTACAATATCTCCCCTTGGAAACATTCGTTCTTGAATGTAGGGAAACAAGCAGCAAACGGAAACATACAATCACTATATATAGATGCTAATCATTCAAGCTGAAAACTGACGGAACGACTACCCCCGAAAAGAACCGCATAGCTGGTCTGAGTTCAGAAATCACTTACATACATCATATCATAAAACAACTTATATGCATGAATAGAACATGAAAAACTGAATGGATGTTTTAGGAAAAAACTGATACCTCAAATTGAAACTGGGCCGATAGGGAACAAATGGGAGTATTTGGCCATCATATCTGCTTCAGCTTCCCACGTAGCTCCCTCAACATGCTGGTTTCTCCATAATACCTTTACTGAAGCTACTTCCTTATTCCTCAACCTTCGATCTTGACAATACAAGATTGCAACATGGATCTCTTCATAACTGAGGCTATCCTTCACGCCAACACTTTCCACCGGAACCAGTAAGGCTGAATCTCCCATGCACTTTCTCAAGAGCGATACATGAAATACGGGGTGAATCAAAGCCAACTCTAAAGGTAACTCTAACTCATAGGCTACTTTACCTACTCACCTCACAATCCGATATGGGGCAACATAGCGGGGGCCGAGTTTTCCTTTCTTTCCAAATCTCATCACTCCCTTCATGGGAGATACCTTCAGAAACACCCATCATCAACCTCAAACTCAAACTCCCTTCTCCTCACATATGCATAAGATTTTTGGCGACTTTAAGCCATATTCAGCCTTTCTCTTATTAACTAAACTTTTTCCATATCTTTATAGACTGAATGGGGTCCCACTAACGAAGCCTCACCGACATCAAACCACCCAATGGGCGATCTACACCGTCACTCGTAAAGTGCCTTGAACGTTGCCATTTGTATGCTGGAGTGGTAGCTGTTGTTGTAAGCGAACTCAACAAGAGGCAAATGCTCATCCAAAATACCCTTGAATTCAATAGTACAAGATCTCAACATGTTCTCGAGAGTCTAGATAGTTCATTCCGCTTGACCATCTGTTTTCGGATGGAATGTCGTGCTAAGCTTGACCTGGGTGCCAAGTCCCTTTTGGAAAGATCTCCAGAACTGAGAGGTGAACTGCATACCTTATCTGATATAATGGACAAGGGAACTCCATTCATCCTAACCAACTCTCAGATGTACAACTTTGCATAATTTTCTGCTCAATCGGTGGTTTAGACCTATAGGAAATGAGAAGCCTTGGTCAACCTGTCCACCACAACCCAAATGGAGTCGTACTATCTACGTGTGCGGGGAAAACCTGTTACAAAGTCCATGTTGATATCTTCCCACTTCCAAGTAGGAATGCTGATGTCTTGAAGTACACACCCCGGTCTCTGATGCTAGACTTTCACCTGTTGGAAATTCGGGCACTTGGCTACAAATTCTGCAATATCCCTCTTCATGCCATTCCACCAGTAGATTTCCCGCAAGACATGATACATTTTGGTGGCAGCTGGATGGATAGAATATCTGGATCCGTGAGCCTCATGCAGCATCCGACTCCTCAAATCCCCCACGTTCGGAACACATAAGCGACCCTAGTACCGAAGCACACCATCTACCGCTTTGGAGAAGACTTCTACCTTCTAATTTTGAACAACTTCTTTCAACTTTACCAATACTTGGTCTTCATCTTGCTTAGCCTTCACCTCTGTTACCAAGGATGACTCTGACCCATTCTGAACTACTACCCCACCATCGGTTGAGCCGACTAGTCTAACTACCAACCGTGCAAGTCGATGTACCTCCTTTACCAGCTCCTTCCAGTCTTCACTCACACATGACACACTTCCCATAGAAAGTCTACTAAGGGCATCCGCTACCACATTGGACTTACTCGGGCGGTAAAGGAAACTTATGTCGTAGTCCTTAAGTAGCTCCAACCACCTCCGTTGCCGAAGATTTAGTTCCTTCTGTGTGAAAACATATTGTAAACTTTTGGGTCTGTGAATACATATACATGAACCCCATACAAGTAGTGTCTCCATGTCTTCAAAGCAAATACCACTGCGGCAAACTCAAGATCATGGGTCGGGTAATTCTTCTTGTGAGTTTTCAACTGTATGGATTCATATGCTACGAGTTTCCTATTCTGCACCAATACACATCCCAGTCCGACCCTCGAAGCATCACAATATACAATGAAGCCATCGGTACCCTTCGGTAAAGTCATTACCGGTGCTGAAGTGAGCCTAGCCTTCAATTCCTGGAAGCTCCTCTCGCAAGCCTCTGTCCATTGGAACTTCACCTTTTTCTGACTCAACCTAGTCAGTGGGGATGCAATGGATGAGAAACCTTCCATGAACCTCCGATAGTAACCTGCTAAGCCCAAAAAGCTCCTGATCTCCGAAGGGTTTATCGGTCTGGGCCAGTTCTTTACTGCCTCTATTTTCTGGGCGTCCACCCTTATACCTTCGCTTAACACTACATGCCCCAAGAATGCAATTGATTTCAGCCATAATTCACATTTGCTGAACTTGGCGTATAGATGGTTGTCCTTGAGGGTTTTGAGTTCTATCCTCGGGGTACGACATGTTCCTCCTCGCTTCGGGAGTATATTAGTATGTCGTCAATGAACATATTCATGAACATATCCAAATATGCCTTGAATACCCTGTTCATCAAATCCATAAAAGCTGTAGGGGCATTGGTTAGTCCAAAAGACATAACAACAAATTCATAGTGTCCATATCGGGTCCTGAAAGTAGTCTTTGGGATGTCGCTCTCCCGGACTCTGAGCTGGTGATATCCGGACCTGAGATCTATCTTCGAGAAGTATTTGTCACCCTGAATCTGGTCGAATAAGTCATCAATCCTAGGTAAGGGATATCTATTCTTGATGGTGACCTTGTTCAACTGTCTATAGTCAATACATATCCGTAGGGAACCATCTTTCTTCCGAACGAACAACACTGCGGAACCCCATGGAGACTTGCTCGGCCTGATGAAAACCTTGTTTAGGAAATCCTTCAACTGTTCCTTTTAACTCTTTTAGCTCGACTAGGGCCATACGGTAAGGAGGGATTGATATGGGTTGAGTGTCAGGTAAAAGATCAATTTCAAAATCAATCTCCCTCTCGGAAGGAACACCAGGTAGTTCATCTGGAAATACCTCGGGATATTCACATACCACAGGGACTGATTGCATGGTTGAAGTATCGGATGTGACATCCTTAACTCTAACCAAATGGTAAATACAACCCTTGGAAATCATTTTTCTGGCCTTGATATAGGAGATAAAGCGACCTACAGGTACCGCTGATCCACCTCTCCATTCTAAAACCGGTTCACTTGGAAACCGAAACTCCACTTCCCAAGTTCTACAATTGACATAAGCATAACATGCAAATAACCAATCCATGCCTAAGATGATATCAAAATCAGTCATAGAAAATTCTACTAAGTCTGTGTAGGTAACTTTATGTCATATTGTAATAGGGCAACCTCTATATATTCGCCTCGCTACGACTGAATCACCAAACGGGGTAGAGACAGAAAATGGTTCGGACAAGATTTCAGGACTGACTCCAACGTGACTAGCAATGTAAGGTTTCACAAAAGATAGTGTGGCTCCCGGATCTAATAAAGCATAAGCATCAATTTGAAAAACTCGTAACATACCCATAACCGTATCGGGAGAAGTATCTTGCTCCTGCGAGAGCCAAGTGCATAAAACCGATTCTGGCACTGGCCACCAGCTAAACCAGTCGAAGCACCCTGCTGAGTCTGATGTGCTACTGCGATGGCTGAATTGGTTGCTGAAGTGTTGGCTCCACTACCCCCTGACATAGCTTCGGGGCAATCCCTGAGCCTGTGTCAAGGTTTACCGCACCCGAAATAAGTGTCTAAGCCCACCAAACATTTCCCTTGGTGGTTCTTGCCCCAAATAGCACAAGATGGGAATGTGCGCTCCGTGTGCATGCTGTTTTGACTCTTCGGACCTGAGGCCCTGCTCCTATGACCGTCCTGTGGCCTAGATGGAGTACTAGCTGAAGATGGTGCTAGTACAGTGGACCTGTGCTGGGGCTGCTGGTGAAATTCACCCCTTGGCTTAGGCTGGGAGAACCTGTGGCTATCATTTCTGGCCCTCTTGGCCTCTCTCTGCCTCATATGAGCTGCTTCCATCTGCTGAGCATAGAGGACTATCCGTGGGTAGTCCATATTCCGATGAAGCATGGCGGTTTTGCAATCCTTATCCAGATACTCAGCTACTCCCTACAAGAGTTTTCTCACCCGCGCCCTTTGATCTATCACTAACTCCGAGGCATATTTTGACAGGCAAGTGAACTCAAGTGAATATTCCAGCACCATCATCTTTCCCTGCTTGAGGTTAACAAACTCAGTTGCTTTCAATTCCCTCATCTCCTGAGGGAAGAACCTTTTGAGAAAGGCCATGCGGAATTCATACCAACTGATAGGGCCGGCTCCCGCTGCCCTACTTTCTCTCATTTGCTTGAAACAAATGAAGGCGACCTCCTTCAACTGATATTAGGCCAAGTCCACGCACTCTTCATTTTTAACCCCCATTACCTGAGTGACCTTCAAGATTCCCTCAATGAACTCATGTGCATCCTCGTCCACCTTTTCCCCTGTGAACTCGGGAGGGTTCATCCTTAGAAAGTCCCTGATCTGAGCTGCTGCTGCATCGCCGTTCTGAGGAATATGTGCAACAGCTTGTTGGTTGACCTGAGTGGTCAAAGCCTGCGCCAACATTTGAATTGCCGCTCGAAACTCAGCGTGGGTAGCTAGCTCAGGTGCCTGGGGCTCCTAAACAGGTGGGGCTTGCTGACGCCCGTCATCATTGCCCTCCCCGTGGTCTTCAACATTCCTGGTCCTCCTTCCAACTATCCTCCTGGGAGCCATAATTTTCTGCAATCGCAAAACGCACGAATTAGAAGGATGGAGAGGTTTTCACCGCACGACATAGATCATGAAAGAAGGGAATATTTCCTACAATGTTTAGTAGCCTCTTGGTCATAAGTGTGGCGCGCTTCACACCCATGGAAAATCCTCTACCTAACGCGGATTTTAGACTCCCTAGGACACATCTGAACCTATTGCTCTGATACCATATTTGTCACGACTCGAGAGTACACCCGAATCATAGACACGGGACAAGGAGTCCCGAGAGACCCCAAGTCAACCCATGGAGTGATCATAACACTAATCCATTCATATAAAATGGAAAACTTAACTTATCAATCATAAACTAATTGAAAATCATATCATGAATTGTAAGGAATGACAAACTGAAATAGATTCATCAATGATAAAATACTACACATAAGTATGAAAGCCTCTAATCATAAAAAACGGGTTGAAGGGACAAGACTCCAACTAACCCAAACATTTAAAAAACATAATACAATTAAACAAGTCTGAACATGAAGCCCTCGGATCATGAGGACTCACCACGGGAGATTTAGCGAAATTGAGCACAAACTAGGGACTATGCTGAGCCTACGAACCAGATCCTGAAAATATATGGGTCAGTACTCGAAAAGTGCTGAGTATGTAAGGTATGCAAAATAATTCTTAAAAACATAAAAATTATAGGAGTGGGGACATCATGATCATAAAACTGAAATCGTAAGTATATCGTAAGGTTCAATATTTCCTAAAACATTCATAAGCCCGTCAAAGTCATAACATGCGGGGAAAACTTTTCATAAATCATAACTTGAGCCAAAAGAACATAATCATGCATATTTCAAAACCATGAGGAACAATGGGAGATTTCTATAACCGGCATACTCCACATGAGCACACATGAAGTCCGACTTGTATGTCTAGTCGGGAGGCCGTTCATACCTTTCCAAGGGTATGAACCATGATAGGCGTGATATCACTCATGAAGGCCCCATAGGGCATAGGGGACAGTCACTAAGGAGATCCCAAACATAATTCTACGGTGGCACGTAGTTTTGAGATTTGTGGCGTAACCTGGGCCCCAAACCTACTCGGCATTAAGTACTACACCCAAAACATGCAATGTGCTCATAGAAATTCTACATAACATGCATGGCTAGTTTAATCGTGAAAATCATACCATGCTTGAGAGTTCATAATGCTAGCCGTGGAAATTGGGCCCGTAATTTGTCCAAAGACATAGTTCATAAATCATACACAACATATGGGCATGGCCCAAAATCTTAATCATGATTGAAATGCTTAATTTATGTGAAATATAATAGTGACAACATAATAAATAGAAAACTTGAAGACATGCTTGAAGATTCAAAATTCGTATTAAGCTTGCGAAATCATCATGAACATGAATTTTACTAAAAATCCTTCATAATTGGGCATCCATACTTTTAAAGTTTTAAATCATGAAATATAAAATATACAAGCAATATCAGCCTAAATACTTCAAAATTCGTAATTTAAACATACCACCACACTTTCATGTAAACTTGTGAGAAATCATACAATTGGGTTAAGACCCACAAGAATTTGGTAACTTAATTGTAGGAAATGGGCATGGGTAGGGACTAAAATACCCATTCAAACCCCACATACCTGGAAATTTCATGATTCCCTACTCCCTTGAAGAACCCTAAGTGAAAACTTGAAGAATCTTGAAGAAAGTTGCTCGAAACCCTTCCTACTCCCTTCTCTAACACTTGTAATTGCTAAAATGAACATAACAAGTGTTTTCATCCCTTAAAGACCCTGTTCTGACCTCAAAACAACGTGGTTTAGGGCCCAAAGAATACAAAAATTGAAATTTCCCCTATTAAAATTTCCCTGAAAAGAAGTTCTGGCCCCGACCATGAGTCATACCATCAAGTAACGACTCGTGGTCACTTCACCCCTTTTCCTAATTCTCTGAATTTGGCCACGACTGGCATACCATGACTCATACCACCATCCTACGGGTCGTACTATCAACTGTGGTACTATCCACCTAAACCAATACGACTTAACCACAACTCCTCACCACGACTCGTTGCTTCATCCTACGAGTCGTACCATGAACCGTGATGACTCACTCTGGCACCATTGAGACATTCACCATGACTCCTAACCACCAGTCATACCTTATCAACACGGCTCATAAGACTACCTGTGACACAAACTTAGGCTTCCAGTTTCCTCATGACTCAAGTCACGAGTCGTAGGTCCTCACCATGAATCGTACCTCGAGTCATACTGGTGCAAATTCCAGGTTTTCTACAGTTTTCTACTTCAATCTTGGATCTATTCATAGGCCCATCTAGGGTGTTACATGTAAAGAACAGGTCCCCCTGCCCAAGATTGATGACTTGTTCGATGAACTTCAGGGAGCTCGTTATTTTTCTAACGTAGATCTCAGGACGGGGTATCATCGACTTAGGGTCAGGGAATGAGACATATCGAAAATAGCCTTCAGAACTCGATATAGTCACTATGCATTTGTGGTTATGTCCTTTGGACTAACTAATGCCCTTGCATCTTTTATGGACCTGATGAATAGGGTATTCAAGCAGTATCTGGACATGTTCATTATTGTGTTCATAGATGACATTTTGGTGTACTCCAGATATGAGAAGGAGCATGCTAACCATCTTAGGATAGTGTTTCATACTCTCAAAGACCACCAGTTGTTCGCTAAATTCAGCAAATATGAATTCTGGCTGAAGTCTATGGCTTTCCTTGGTCATGTGGTTTTAGGTGTGGGTATTCAAGTATATCCTCAGAAGATAGCAGCAATGAAAGTCTGGCTAAGACCCACTTCCCCAATAGATATCAGGAATTTCCTAGGTCTATCCAGTTATTATCGACGGTTTATAGAAGGATTTTCTTCTATTGTGTCTCCTCTAACTAAGCTAACTTAGAAAAAAGTGAGGTTTTAGTGGTCAGATGCATGTGACAAAAGTATCTAAGAGTTAAAGACTCGACTCACTAAAGCTCCAGTCTTGACCCTACCAGAAGGAATAGATGGGTTCGTAGTCTATTGTGATGCTTCCAGAGTTGGCCTCGATTGTGTTCTGATATAGCAGGGTAAGCTTATAGCTTATTCCTCTAGACAGCTCAAGGTTTTATGAGAAGAACTATCTGACTCATGATATTGAATTAGCAGTGGTGGTGTTTTCTTTGAAAATATAGAGATGCTACCTTTATGGGGTACACGTGGATGTCTTCACCAATCACAAAAGCCTTAAGTATGTGTTCAAGTCAGAAGAATTTGAACCTTTTTCATAGAAGGTGGTTGGAGTTACTAAAGGATTATAACGTGAGCGTGCTATATCACCCAGGCAAGGACAATGTGGTGGCTGATGCCCTAAGCAGGATGTCCATGGGCAGCGTTGCTCATGTTGAAGAGGGCAGAAAAGAACTGGCAAAGGATATTCACAGGTTAGCTCGGTTGGATGTGCAGTTGGTGGATTTAGCTGAGGGCGGAGTAGTACTACAGAGTGGGTAATAATCCTCATTAGTTGTTGAGGTTAAGTCAAAGCAGGATGAAGATCCCATACTGCTTAAAGTGAAAGAAGTAGTTCTAAGAAAAGAAGTAGTGGCTTTCTCCAAAGAGGGAGATGGTGTGCTTCGTTACCAGGGCAGCCTGTGTGTTCAGACATAGGTGACTTGAGATGACACATATTGGAAGAAGCACATAGCTCCAGATATTCTATCCACCCAGGTGCCACAAAGATGTACTGTGATCTATGAAAAATCTATTGGTGGAACGACATGAAAAGGGATATTGCAGAATTTGTGGCTAAGTGCCCGAACAGCCAGCAGGTTAAAGTTGAACACCAATGACCTAGCATACCCATATGGAAGTGGGAATAAGTGAATATGGAATTTATTACAGGTCTACCTCGTACTCGTCGGCAACACGATTCAATTTGGGTGATAATAGATCGAATGAGCAAGTCAACACATTTCATCCTAGTTAAAACTATAGACTCAGCTGAGGATTATGCTAGGGTATACATCTGGGAGTTAGTCAGACTAAATGGAGTTCCCTTATCCATCATTTCAGATAGAGGTACCCAATTCACCTCACATTTCTAGAAGTCATTTCAAAAAGGACTTGGTACTCAGGTCAAGCTCAATACAACTTTTCACCTTCAGATAGATGGACAAGATGAGTGGAAAATTCATACCTTAGAAGATATGCTGAGAGTTTGTGTGATCAACTCCAAAGGTAGTTGGGATAATCGCCTACCTCTCATTGAGTTTGCATACAACAAAATAGCTACAACTCCAGTATTCAGATGACCCCATTTAAGTCCTTATATGGTAGAAGGTGTAAGTCTCCTATAGGGTGGTTTGAAGTTGGCGAAGTACTAATGTCCAAAATATACTCCTCATGAAAAGAGTGTGCATGGTAACTGTATCAAAACAAGTAACCCGATGGATGTCGGGGTCAAATCCCACAAGGACTAGTGAGTGATAATTACAAGTGTCGGTTGATAAATTGAATTTAGCTTGCACCACTTAGAAATAACATAGAAATAAACAAGTTGGGGGAGATTGGAATTTGTAATAGAGTATAATTACTAATTTGGTTAACTACAATAGCAAAATTACCAAGATTGTTGACAAGAATGTAAAAGACTAGAGGTGTGGTGTAGATGATATACTAACTAGATAGGGTCATGCTAGGTCATCTTATAAGATCAATTAGTGTAAATAATCTCGGGAAAGTGGGTATTTACTGCTTTTCAGCCTTATAAATACCTCTTGCTAGAGTTTTATCAAACCTCTAGAAACTGTTAGCTCAACCCTATCAGATTTGAATTAATAGCTGCACTAATTTCTAGCTATTAGCTACTAATTTGGAGTGAGAGTGTCATTTTGGCTATTTCTAGCCCAATTTCAAAATCTCTCATCCATACCCTCCATTAAATTCTCTTTCAATACTTAATTATTCTTTTGCAAGAAATAATCAAGTAAGAACAATTAGACCCACATCATAATCAATGGATCTTCCATTATAGATTGAAGAGAATCTAACAGATGTACACTTACTTAAACAATATTAAGATGACTCTAGCCATGCCACTCTAATTAAGCATTCATCATCACACAACTTTAGTTAATGATTTAGCTGCTTATAATTAAGAAATTCGAAAGCACATTTAAAAATAAACTCATTGAATTCAATAACAAGAGTAGTAAAATCAAGTTCACAAGTAGTCTTCAACAATGGAAGTACCTCGCTATCAAGAAGAAGAAGAAAAAGAGAACAATACTTTTCAAATTCTACCAATCAAATTCTCCTCTTCTCTACCAAGGGAATGTTTTAAAGCTAGGAATGAAAAGATGATAT